>JACGTJ010000735.1:0-22342 GCA_014858695.1 Chrysomya rufifacies | reverse complement strand
TATATAGAATCAATGGGATAAATGTCTAATTTCGAGCATATTTGGAGGTTAGACTGACAGATCTGGCACTAAAATAGCCACCTGTAGTCTAATCCTCTGCTAGTTTTAAGCAACTTCCGATTAACGAAACCTTGATAGAAACGAAGGGAACATATATATTATACTTTTCAGAACACTCGGATTCAAAATTAAAAAAAAAAATCTCAATCTACTTTCAAATGCACTTTATATTTGTTTCATGTATGGAATCTAAAAAAAAATTACAGGAATATTCCATTAATTTCAATTACTTATCTAGCAAGATATCTTGCTATATAGTATTTTTTGGATACTATATTAATTTATCAGGACGAAAAATTTAAAGTAATAATGATGTGAAAGATAAAACTTCTTTATTTTTATTTATAGAACATTGAATTCCGTTTGCGTAAAATGGAAGAATCGTCGGAACAAATTCTAAATCATTTAGCAGTCATACATCGTTTTATGGCCATGCATACAATGGGTCAAGATGACTTTAGTACCTCCAATATCAATATACCAGGTGACTTGCAACGTTTAAGAACAATATCTGTATCTGACAATGAGGCAGGAGGTGCAGGAAGTGGAAATGGAAATGGTGGTGCTGGTGGAGCACCTGGTGGTGGCGGAGGTGCTGCTCAAGGAAACTTTGCTAATAGCTTACAGGTACAATAAAACATAATAACAATAAAATATTTTATTAACTAATAAATTCTTGCGTAATTAGGTTACAAACCGTCGACGATTTAATCGATCATTAACTGAAGTAAGACCAGATGCATATATTTTTGATGATGGTGCACACTTTGAAGTTGTTCCAGTACCAGAAGAATCAGATGAAGTTGTGAAATCACGCGAAGCTCTTAATGAACCGGTGGTACGTAAAATATCAGTACAATCTGAATCAGATTCAGATGTTTATGTACCACTATCACAACGTCCTTCCACTTGCGAAACTGTAAAAAGAACACCATATGTAACGGTACGACAGGACACTGGTGCAAGTACTGAGAGCAAAGATACCCTAACACCACTAGGAAATGATGATGATCAGACTCTGGTGGGAGAAAATTCTGATGAAACAGGACCAGATATAACATTTGAAGGTAATGAAATGATTATATTACTCATTAAACAATTGCAGTTATTGATTTTTATATATTTTTATACCTTAGCTGCCAGACATCGAGCTATGCGTCAACGCACCGTTTCATTATGTCGCAGAAATTCTGAGACATGTTCAATTGTTGGCGAAATAAGTCGTTCTCATATAAGTCTGAATCAATTGCCAGTATCTCGTCGTCAAATGAGTCTAACTCAGTCAGAACCAGATAGCGACAAGGAAGCACAAACAGGTACATTAACTCATCATCAATGTATCCACTCCCATCAATCCTCTTCCGTGCGTTTGGCCTCAAGTATTCCAAGTCTCGGGAGTATTCTCGAATAAGATGATTTGAAATATTTGTGTGCCTTATTGTTGTTGTGTCTGATATTGTCGCAGTAACAATTATTGTTTTTGTTCTATGTAATCCCTAAACAATATTCCTATCCTGTATCTATTTATTTTTTGTATATACTTTGTAAATTATTTATATTGATATACTCCTAAATCTATTTTTTTAAAATTTCATCTTTTCCAATATTCAAATTGTATTTGAAATCTAAAACTTTAAAATCCAAACAATATAAAAAATGTATAATTTAGGAAAGTCATTACTGCATGCAAAACCATCAAGAAATATTCTCTTGAAATTGCATAGCGAATACACTTCTATCACTGATGAATTGGAGAGTGTTTGTCATATGATATCATCACCAACGGTTTCGCTTCCAAGTCACAAGAGTAAGTAATAATTTTACTTTTTTATATATATTTATAATCCATCAAATAATGCACAAACATAATTACAGAATAAAATATTAAAGATTAAAATTTTTGGCCAATAATTGTATAAATATTAGTCTTAGAATAGCTTCAGCATCAGCGTTTATCGGCATCTGATACTCTGTGTCAAACCCTAAAAGATACAATCTCTAACTTTATTAAGTGTCCGATTTTTACAGAACCCTGTCTCATTTAATTTTGACAAGAGATTCATCAGCATTAATGCCTTCTAGATTACGAAAACTACACCTCCCAACTTTGTGTACTCTGCAGCGTTTTAATACAGAATATTCGCATAAAAAATACTTTACTTTCCTCTTTCTCGAGATGATACCAATCGAACTTAAAAGACATATTCCGGACCATCTAGAAGTAAAATCATCAACTTTACTATACAATACAACTAGAGAGGTCAGGACTTTCTACATGCCAAAGCTTTGAAAAGACACATTCATTATATCCCGAGACACGTGTCAAATACATCAAAGCTCATTTCAATTTCTTCATCCATCCATAAATATTATCCATTGAAACATAATTTGCTGACTATATTACCCTAGATGGAATTCTCATTTTAAATGTCTTGCCGAATCAAATTCTATTCGATCATCATTCCATATCTAACATGGTCATGTCTCAATTCTCCTTACATTTTTAGACGTAGGAAGGAATATTCCTCATAATTGATAGACTAGCTAGAGTAGTTGATTTATCAGGAGGGTAATTAACCTTGTAAATTGCTCAACATAAAGGGATACTGTACAAGAACTTCTAAGGGGATAATGGGTCCAATTTTTTCCTAAGTCTCTACTGTAATCTAAAACCAATTCCATTGTATACGATCTAGATGTCTAGATCCAGAAATTATTATTTATAATGTAAATAATGTAATTATTTTGAATGTAGTAAAATTACTTGTCGTGTAGGCGTTGTTTTTTTTATAGATTTAATAAATCTCAGGTACTTACATGTTACACAATTACAAATTTTTATTAAAGATTATTATAATTTAAAAAAATATATCAATTTTCATACCAAATACTCAATTAAATTAATTAACTTTAACATTAAATTAAAGCATCATTGGATCGACCGAAAGCAGATATGTCCAAGGCAGAAAGAGCGGCACTACTGGAAAAACAACATCTAAAAGAATGTGAAGAGAATGATTATCAAATGCTTGAGGGTCTTTTTACTGCACGTGCATCTGTAGATGATACTGATGATTCGTATGAGGTAAATGTAGTTAATGATTCAATCGATACATTAAGGTAAACAGATATTTTAAGGTGAAAGTAAAAAGTTTCTATGAACATAAAATAGAAAATGTATTAAAGACCAGAAGTTCAGAAAATTTTACAGATTGTAAATGTGTACATACAACTGTATATTTCTATTTGATGTCGAAATCTTTAAAAGCTTTTAATTTATGTACAACTTGCAAAGTAGTTAGTCGGTAATAAGGAATAAATAAACTCTAAGATCTTGACAAGATATTTGTATATAACTTTTAACACTAATATTGTTTAAGCTTCTATTAATGCTTGTAAATATTTAAATAATTAAAAAAAAAATTAAGATAATTTAATTTTAACTATTTTGGGATATTTTACTGCACATCGCGCACAATTATATTATTTAATACAATAAAAATATTTGTTATTAAGAGTTCAACTCCTAATTCTAACTAAGTTTATTTAAAACTTGAAGCTATAATGAAATGTTATTGTTGCTTTTAACAAATGATCTCCCAAGACGTAAAATATCCCAAAATCGAAATTACATTTACGAAATCATATCAATTATTAACAGCTACAATATTTCCCATTAGACTGGTGCATCTATTGACTACAGCCATCGCCATCCACTGAGACGTGAGACAGCAATTGAATTGTCACCATCTAAACCTCCTGCTGGTGGTGGAGTTATTGGTGGTTGTGACAGTAGTGATACCAGTGGTCCGGCACCAGGTGCATTTCAAATGAAAAACGAACGTCCCTGGCAACGTAATGCCTCAATGGAACAACAACAAACATATCATTCACCCGTAGTACCACAACGTGCTACCAGTGAGTTTTTAAATCCACCGTATGAGAGTACCGGTCGACTCTTTAAAAAGTCAAGTGAAAGTTTACAAAAGAATTCCAGTACCGACACTGATTATTCAGCTCATCCATATCGTTTTATTAAGCAAAGTTCAAATGATACCACCACTTCTATGACGGGCTCCTATAACATTGATACACCATCTCTGACAGCAGAACCATCTCTGGATGCAGTAGATATACAAACAACGGCGCCTACATTAGCAACAACAGTGCTCGAGGGTGGTGGTGTTAGTTTAAGTGGAGGTAGTGGTATAAGCATCTCGGCACGTTATCAACCGTTACGTACTTCGTCCGTTGGTGCTTCTGATGTTAAGCGATCAACTGACGAAGGATCGTCTTCCCTTGATTTTGGAACAACGAATATAATGGGGCAGGTGCAACCACCTCCACGTGCTATGCAATTGAAGAAACAGTTTAGCTTGGACCAAGGCAAACAGCAACAACAACCACCACCAATACCACCCACATCACGTTTATCAAGCACCGAAACACCCACCTCAATCAACGAGTTAGCCACCTCATCTTCGACCTCAGTATTGGCTTCGACATCATCCAAATTACAAACACCATCAACGACTCAGCCCGCAACTTCCGCAGTTGCCACAGGTGCTGTATTGCCTTCAACGGTTCCTGCCAAATTGATTTCCTCACTTAAACCACCGCTGACCAGTAAACTTGGCATGAATATACTCAAAGAGAGTAGCTCGAGCACTGAGGAGTCCAAAGATGGTGATCACACAGCAGCTACATCTAGCGACGGCAACGCGGTAGTTATACCGCAAATTAGCACTGATCTTGTACAAGATGAAATAGCAAAGCTTTCCTCAAACATAAAAAGCAGCACTGAATCAGAAAAGGATCCGCCGTATAATGAAACAATGTGCTGATTTTTATTGAAATTCTAAATGATTATTATAATAAATGCGCTATCGAAAGAAATTCCTAAACCGTCTTGTCCGTCTTGCTCATATTGTCCAGATAATTTCAAAACTTTATTTGCACTACGTAAAATAAATGTTAAATGGAAGTTTGTCTAATTAAAGAAAATAGCTTTTGATTGTAAATATAATTATAATTTTATTGAATATAAAGGAATTTTAATTTTGTAAAAATAGGACAAATTCAACAAACAAGTAATTGATAATGATGTGCATATACAATACGATTCGGTTGTTTAGTAAAACATGGGATTTAGTCGAACTTTCCGACTGTATCCTTAAACAATTTTCCCTCTTACATGGATATCTGCGCTTGTAAAATGTTTTAATTAGAAAAGTAAATCTTATATTTAAGCTAATTTTAGTTAAACATATTAAATCAAAATTACAAAAAAATAAAATATTGATGAAATAATAAATGCAAATGTAAGCAAACTTAGAATCGATTAGAATACGCTGTTAAATATTATGATTGATTAAATTTGCAAAAAGACCATTTGTATACTTAGAAATAAATACCAGAATAGAAATCTTTAAAATTATCTAGAAATCTTTAAAATAATATACGAATGTGTGTATCTGGTATATTTGTATGTTTGTGTGGTGTGTATATTTTTTAACAAATGTGTTTTAATTTTAACAAAATATTTATGTATGTACTTAAATTATACAAATTAATGTATAACAATTGCCATTTATTGAAACAAATTTAAACAAGAAAAATAAATAAATAAAAAAAAATATTATTACGTTTTTAAACGAAATGCAAAATACAAACTTTAAAAACCCATAATTAATGAATATTTTATTTGCGTCCAATAGAAAATGGTATGAAATGTTTATTAAAAATAATTACTCATAGTTAAGCATCTTTAAGATCTTTATAGCAAAGATTAAATTAGTTTAGCAGCAAATACTTCTCGAGTTGCAACGTGTTTTTTAAACCTCAATTTAACAATGCCCGGTCCATGTAAATGTAGGTCGCATTTTGATGAAATTTCACTCGAAAATTGCTTTTGATGCACGGACGACCATGGCAAGGATCGCTTAATCATTTCGCTAGCTCCTATACAATATTCTTGCTGGATATAGATTTTTTGAACAGCTAAATTTCAAAAATTCCCATTTTAGTTGCAATTCAATTCTTAATGATTTCCCGTTCAATTTTAGTTCAAGTTTAGTTCTAGTTCTATTCCAATTTTAGATTTTTGGCAACCCACGGGATGTTATTATGTTAAGATATTTGTACAAATTACAAATATTTTGATTAAAATGTCATAGATACATATATCGACTACTTTCCATACAAACTTTTGCTCGTAATTTATGCAATAATTCCATGAAATTTTACCCATACAAAGTTGTTATATAATATGGGTTGACGGACTTCCTAATGTAAAACAAGTTAACTTTTCATATTGTAGGCGTGCTTATTTTCTAGAAAATAAATCTGAAACTTCTAACGAATGGATGAAAATTGAAATGTAGCAGAAGATATATCTTGCGTATCATATATAGAAAATTGTACAATATTATATTGATTAATAGTAAAAGTATATTGAGCATTTGTATGTTCTATATACTTCTACTAGAAAAGATATAGAGTTGAAATTTTAAATCGGACAATTTTTTTAGCTATAGTAAATGTTTTAGGTGTCATCAAGCTCTTTAAGAATATAAAAAAATTTTTTCAAATTGGACAAGAAATGCAAATTTTACAAGCAACCAATTTTTTTTAGTCAAGGGTGTTGTAGGTGGTTGTCTTTCAAAAGTTAAACTCGATATATCCTCTGCTACGCACATGTAAAATTTCAATCAAATCCATCCATTCGTATAGAAGTTTTCAAACATTTTAGATTCTGTCCCATTGTGTATACCACCATACATGCAGCTGGTATAATGCGTTGTTTGTAATATAGATAAATTTTCACACAGATAAAAGTCTTTGTCCTAAGGGCTAATTGGAATTTGCCTTGCTTGGTGTATTATTTCCTCTAGCCTACATAAAAGTATCATTTTAAAAGCCTGTAGAAATTGGTCATGAACATTCCATCACTTCACTTTGATCTCATACAAATGAAATTTTTTCATCTTTCCCAATGAAAGAACCTATTCACAAATAAGACATTTATCAAATGCAATTATCCAAATGTGGTAAAATCACGTCTCAACATTTTTGAATACCATATTTTTCAAATTCGTTAATCTCATCTTTAAAAACATTTATTTAAGGCCAAAATTCGGGGCTTGTGTCCCAGTTTAGTGTAGAACTATTTGTTGTACAAATTGTATGCGCTCGCACTCAGACAAATGTGTCATATCGCTACAACAACGCAAATAAATGGAATCTGCGTGTCGCAATGTTTTCTTAATTTTATACGCACCCTTACAAATTTAATGATTAAATAAAAAACTTTACCGGAAATTGTTGCATATAATGCCATGTTAGAAATTGATATCAGCTAGGGCCTTCCAATTTAGTATATACAAATTTTTCTTAACAAAATAATTTACGTTTTAAAATTCGTAACTGAAATGCATGTTTAATAAATCTACTATTTTATATTTAAATGTGCATACTTTTAGGCTGTAATTGAACTATAAATTTGTAATCCTAAAAATATATATTAAATATAGATTTGTACTAAATTTAAATCTCTACATAATTAAATGTTAATTAAAATTTTAATGTTATTTATTTTTAATTATAAATGCTAACAAAATGTTAACTGTACAGATAAATTTAAATTCTTGTAAATTTTACCAACAATTTCAAATATTTATAACATATAAAAAATATAGAACCAACCGGATATCGATATATCGATGAAACATAATAGAAATATTACTTTATTTTTGTTGATACTTTTAATAAAGTGAATAATAGAATTTTAAAATGACATTTTTATTAAAGTTGTGTTAAAGAAACAAAATTATATTTACTTACAAAACATTAAACAGAACAAACACAAATTGCATTTAAAGAGCTAAGATTGAAAATAAATTTAAAATAGACCATTAAATATTTGAAAAATATTTAAAAAAAAAATTTGTTTTATTAAACTTATAGTAGAATTTTGTTTACCGAGGGAAAGTCAACTCTCCACTGGTTCTTTTCTCGATTTAGGATTAATATTATTTTCGAAATTATCACGTTTAGAACTTGGATGAATTTGTCTAAAATAATCTCGCTAGAAAGTGGAGATTGGAATTTGTCTTTGATATTTGATTTTAAAATATTCGACCAACTATTATGATTTCGATTAAACGAATTTCGTAAGAAAAATTGTAATAATAATACACCATCAACAACCCTATGTAATATAGAAAGAAGTGGGTAGAAGTCACGACAATTTTTACTTTGTACAAAATCGAAGTTAAGTTTTCTATTACCATGTAGTGGTGCACCTAAATATCACCGTTGTAAGTTTCTGTTACGTTTCAGATTTATGTCACGTTAAGCAATAATATGCTCTAAATTGATCCATTTGTGTGTGTGTGTTTTTTTTTTCAAATAACTAGCCATTGAAAAATATGTGTACCTTATTTAGCTTCTTTTAACAGACAGTCAGATCGGCTTATAATCTTATCAGGATCCAGAATATATACATGCTGGGATCTTAAATGAATCTTTTAACAGGTTTGTTAATTTTAAAGAATTTTTTATAAATTGTTGTTAAAACATTCTAAATAAAGCCAGAATCTTCATACAATGTATTCGGCATGAAGTAAACTAGAAAAAAAAAAAATAAATCCTAAAAATTATACAGATTTGTTCATTGGACGTCGTAAAATCAATTATAATCCGTGAGGACATTTTTATGGGATCTAGCTGAAGTAATTGACTGACTAGAACGAAATATGAAACATAAAGAAAGTGAAAGGCTTTAATTACAATTTGGGGAGGACATTTGTATAGGGGCTATGAGAAATAATGTTCCGATCATTACAAAATTCAATAAGCTTCGTCATTGGACCAAAATAATAAAATATGGCCAATTTTAGTAAGATTTCCATAAAACTGCTACTCTTACTACATATTTTAAATTTCTATAATTTACAGGTTTATTAAGAACAAGTAAGAACGCTTTATTCGCCTGTACCGAATCTTATATACTCTTCACTTAAGTTGACTAACACAAAAAAAATCTTCCAAAAATAGCCTATTCCATTCCCCGTTCCAGATGGTCGAATCCGGTTAGATGTTGATCTGAAAAATCCTCCAAAAATCAATATAATTTTCAAAACAAAGATTTATGTGTTGTGTAGTTTTTATTGGCAAAACAAAAACAACTATTATGAATAATATGATAATAACTCGACTATTTATTTGTAAAAGAAATCATGCTATAGATTTATGTAGAGTCCAAGTCCATAGTATGTGAAGAAATAGTCGAAATATTCAAAAATATTAAAAAATAACTTTTTTGAAGATATCTCCGCCATTTATGAATGGATTCTAGAGACCCTACCGAATGATTTGATATATATTATATAGCTTTATAGTCGGGGGCCTTAATAAACGACATACCAACCGACAAACGGACAGACATGCATATTTCTAAATTCCTCGAACCCATGATTCAGAATATATACTCTATGGGGTCACAGATCAAAAATGTAGAAATTACAAACGGAATGATAAAATTATATATACCCTTTAACTATAAGTGAAGGGTATACAAAATATGGACCTAATTCCCCTTTCCGGGAGATATTTCAAATAATCTGTACGAAGTTTAAAACGATAGCTTTAAGACTGCTGCATGCTATATACTCTAAGCTACTATTCCGGGAGGATATTTGTATGTGGTCAATAAGCAATTACAGGTTTATTAAGAATTTTATGTGTTAATTTCAACAGCCTTCGTCGTTTGAACGCTTAAAAAATGCTACATGTTCTTTGGATAAATGGTTTACATGGACATCCAGACAGATGGATGGCTTACATATAGCTGTACAAACGCATTATATCCTCTCCACTTATGGTGGTATAGAATTAAATGAAATCGCTGCGCCAATACAACTCCCATCGACAAATTTTTAAGAAAAAGATGGAATAAAAGAATAATCACAAATAGAACTTGTCATGATGGTTAATTATCTCACCTTTTGTATCAACATAAAACAATTAAAAAATGTTCGTTTACAAATAATTTATATTTATTTAAATATAAAAATATATGTTTTTAATACTTATGTAGTCTTAAAATTACATTACAAATTTACAATTATTTTAATTTATTTCGATCCTAAATATTATTATTATTATTACAAGAAGAACAATAAAATGCAATACGTATCGTAATACACTAATTACAATTGAACATTTAAATATTTACATGGCAGCTAATTAAAATTATAAAAAAAAAAAAAAATTATACCTAAAACTATTACTATTATTTAACGAAACAGATATGGAAGGAAAATCTAAAACAAATAAATTAACTTAATTTCTTTACACATTACGCACAAAAACAAAATGATGATTACAAATATTACAAAAGTTTTACACAGAAAGAGTAAAAAATAATAAAAATATATAATTAAATTAAATATAAATAGTAACATTTGGTATCGAAATCGTGGTTAAGATCTGTATCATTGAAAACACACAGATAAAAACTATTTTATATTTTTTTATAAAATATTTATATAGATAAAAATGTATTTTTTTAAGTTGATTTACAACTAGAATTATTTCTTGATCATTTGTGGTGGTTAGACTTTTTAAATTGCTGTAGTGATGTATACGTAATTTAACTGTTTATAACAAATCAAAAACTTAATTAATAAATTAATTTAAACAAACAAAAAAATGTTTAGATAAATGCGCCAATTATGTAAGACATAAATGGCGAAGGAGGTGTATTCACAGCTTATGTATGGTCACAAGACAAGATCAAAAACAAAAACTAAACTAAAAAAAAAATATGATTCATTCACTCATTTAAACGCTCATTGAATTCACGACAAATGACTAAATGATGCTGATGACTATGACGAAAACATTTTCAGTTAAAGTCGTTTTTGTTTGAATGTTACGTGTCTTGATTTAATTTAATTATTTTCATCGTTTAAATTTGAGGCCTCTGTCACTCCATCACTTGATATTTGAGCTTGATGTACAAGTTTATCCATTTCTTCCTTAGTGGCACGTTTAAAGAAACCAGCCTGAAACGAAAGTGAGATAAATTTAACATAAATTAAAGAATACTATTGATATATTAGCCAATACTTACTCTATACATGCCATAAGTTATGAGACCCAAAACTAAAATGCCACCAAGTATGGCTAGAATTATAACCCAAATAGGTGTACCATACAGTTGATATTTCGAAATAATATTATAATCGATTTTCTTATTAACAGATAAGGTCGAAGGGGAGCCATTAATCTTAACCACATCCAATCCAATTAGTATTACAAAGAATTCCCATGGTTCGATAAGAATTTGATTAACTTCATTGAGATCAACATTATAGGACATGGTAACGACTATGGGAGTTTCGGGTTTAAAGTTAAATACTTCCAAAACAGCTTGAACGCATACAGTTCTTTCTGGATCATTACAATTGAACACAATTGTACGGTTGACTGGTAAGGTACCCTTTAAATCTTCGCTTAACAGATCATAAGATTTCATTTGGGCAATGCGAGCATATTGATCCTTGCTGGCAGTTAGAGCTGCAGCTTCACGTCGTCTGCGTGTATGGACCATTGAAGCAGACATAACGGAATCTTAAACGAAAAAGAAATGTTCGATTACAAAATACAAGATCACAACATAAATTATAATAAGAAATTTATAGTTAAATCTCAATTTAATATCAATCTTCAAAAAATAATGGTAATAGATTGTATTCGTAATTTCAGTTAAATTATTTGTCTAGGACTCAAATGAAGATCTTCTTTAAGGCCGCATAATATTTTATGTCAACATTTCTATTTTTATCTGTTTGATTTTAGTGATAAAGCAGATGACCTAATGTTTTCAGATTCGGCAGAAGTTTACCACGAAATTTTAACTTAAACTTAGAATGAAATTCTGAATTCCAGATTCATTATCTCCCACTGTTAACTTACCTCCCAAATCGTTGTTAGTATTTGGAAAAGAAATCTCATTAACATGGCCCAAATCAACAGCACTATAATGCATTCCATTACTGCTTTCCATTACTATAGTTTTTGTAATGGACGTTGATGATGATGACGATGAGCTAGTCATGGTAGATATAGAATTTCTAACGAGTGTAACATTATTTTGCAAGAAATCGAATGCCATCAATTGGGAATTGTAAGTAGCTTGCATGGTTATATTGTCTGTATCAATAATTGGTATTGTGGCCAAGGATCCGGGTATTCTATAGGCCACGGGAATATTGAAAACAACTTTCATAGCTCCTACAGTACTTGGACCATTACTCTTAATCTGTACACAAAAGAAATAAAAGTTGTTATAATCGTAGAATGGTTTTTGAATTTCAAAGTAAAGTTATGAATTTAATTTATTGAACTCTTTGCAACGTAAACAAGCCTAGTCTTATTTAAATAATAAATTACCTCATAGATATTTTTAACTTCTGCTGAGTTTGACATCTTTTCCAAATTTATCTGTTGAGTTTGTGGTTTTCTAAAAAAAAAGATTTTAAATTCAAATATCATTTGCATTATTCATATTTATTTTCAACTTACCCAACTGCTTCGATTTCTGTGAATTCTCCTAATGTTATAACATCTTTAACAATATTATTTCCTGGTGTACTTTCTCTACCCGTACTAAAAACTTGAGCGGTTAGAATCATATCTCTGCCCGATAGATTGCTAACATCATAAATTACTGTAACTGAATCTTTAGCACCATTAATCATAGCTTGACCACGATTTAAATCACACAACATAACTGATTCATGAACTTTACAGTTAGAGGGATATTTAGCGAATGGCAAACGATTGGAAGAAGTAATATTGATTTGAGGCAAATAAGCTGTTTCACCCGAATTGGAAACTTCATAGGTAACCTTTAAGGTACGACTACTGCCCAAAATGTATGTGTTACTGGAATATATTTCAAATTAGTACCTTAAACCTTCTGATATACATGGTTATACTTACGAAATACCACTACTCTTAACTTGCATATCAGCAATACAAATTTCCGATTTACAGCCAGTGCTGAATATAATCTTTTGAGTATATACTTTAGGATCGGCCGGATCAACAGCAGCGCAAGTGTCACAGAAAACTGTTAAATATATAATATTAATTTTAGTTTTTTAATATAAATATTAACACAATCAAATATGAATTTACCTTCTGAATCTGGCACTTGATTAATCAAATTATAATGCAATTCCAATTCAATGGGTTTGAAAATTTCCGATTCAATAAATCTAACATTACAATCAATAGCTCTACATTGCATTTGTGTTTGGGCATCAACGTCAAATTTAATTTCATTACGACCAGTCGAGGCAATCGTTACTCGCTTAACCTGAGGATCAACAACGACTTGAAGGGCCAATTTTTGGGATCGTATTGCTGTCGACGTCGTTGATATACTGTAACATACAGACAAGGGGAATGTGCTTTGGCCTGGTTTTATTTCTCTAGTTTCCGATTTAAGAGTTGCTAAGATTTTCACTACAGGATAAGTTTTATACAATAGAACCGTCTCGGCATTTGGTGCACCAATAGCAAGATCATTAAAGCCATTGCCATCAATATCTGAACCTTTGGAAAGACCATGTCCAAACATATGGACACCGTAAGATGTACTTATAAACTCCTTTGGTGAATCTAAACGTTGACTGTGTTGATCTCGCAAACCTCTTTCACCACCCAAGTAGATAAACACAGAACCATTATTAGCAAAGGGAGCACCAACTGCTATGTCATTGTAGCCGTCATGATTAATGTCACCCAATCTACTTAGTGTTGTACCAAAACGTGCTTTTCCGTGGATTGGAGATGTTACCAATTTACGTTCAAAGTTAAACTAAACGATATGATCATAGTTTAGTAAGGTTAAAGTCTATAAAACAATGTACTATAAACTTACTCTTCCTTGATTTATGAACACATAAAATGCACCATCATCATAAATACCAGAGACTCTATGTTGAGGAGCTGATACAATAACATCCGTAAGACCATCACCATTAATATCTTCGGCCAAGACTGCATAACCGAAATATTCACCAAATTGTTCACCACGGAATACATACAACTTCTTAATGGTATCACCATTATAATCAAAAATATAGGCCTATTGAAGAATTGAAAACAAAACATTTAATGAAATCCTAACGAAACGCAATGACCATAACTTACCTCTCCCGATTGTTCATTAGCCTGAGGAGCTGATGCTAAATATAATAATCTTTGTTTATCGTTTGAGTCAAAATAACCAGAACCCACTGAGTAACCAAAATACGAATCACTTTGTTGATGAAAACGTTGAGGGTTAGGTATATCAGCTTTATAAAACACCTGAGTATTTTCTAATTGCCTAGGAACACGAGATGCTCTCTCAGTATCACGACGACTTAAACTAGGCTCATCGCTTTGAACACGCTTACGTACACGTATAACAGAACCTTTCCATGTATGAATACCGGGAGCACCAATAATAAATTCTTCATTATCGGGTGTAATATGAGCACTTACACCCTGCTCAGCCAACATATAGTAATAGAATTTTGTATTATCATCCCTTTTAACCTGTTCACTTTGTACTCTCAAATATGATATTTTACGTATATTTGTGGGTTTATCTGATAGTGTATCATTGATCCAATAACATAAACCATGCATTAGATAATCAAGAGTTCCAACAGGAGCAATGAATCTTGGTGCACAAACAACAAATTTATCAGTGTCTTTTAGACCACCATCCATGGATGCACCCAACCATTGAAAATCACGTTTTTCCGAATCGTAGGTTACATCATTATTTTCGATATTGCGATTTCCTTGATCATCGAATACATAGGGATAACATGTTGTTGGGTTGTCCAATGGACATCGATATATAGCACCAGTTTCATTAACATTTCGTTGACGCTCCAAAGTGGATTGTGCTCTAGGAGCTCCAATAATTATGCTACAAGTAAAATAAATAAGGAGATATTAGTAAATGAAATTCTTATTTGTGATAAAACTTAAATTAAAAGATATGAGCAATGACCATAAAATATAGATATATAATCTCTTTTTTATCTCTAAAATACCAAGTAAAAGGCTTTATTTGAGAGAAGACAAATCATCAGTCAAAGTTTCAACATTTTCGATATGATTTTACAATTATTTTACATATTTCAAAAAAAAAAAAAAAAAAAAACATATCTGCTTAATGAAAAGCAAAAAAATACCGGTTATAGAAAAAAAAAATACCGCTCATAGAAATACAAAACAAACAAAAAGTAATAATCATAACCGGTACGTTCTCTGATTTAAATAGTTGTCTTAATTTTACAACCTGAACACATACACATACATATATAATAACTAATGCTCTTCAGATTTGCTGAAAAAACAAACTGTATTATATGTAAAATTTTACAAAAAAAAAAACTGTGAGTCACTTTAATACAATATGAGGAATAAAATTCGTTACATTAGACTTTTATACAAAATAGAAGATTTTATATTTTGATTTCTTTTATTAATGAATCATACAAAAATACAAGAAAAAAGAATTTTTTTGATTTAAATTTAAGAAAAAGCTTAACAATTGTTCGGACTACATATTTCTCAACATTTATGATTCAATTTCGAAATAACACGTTTCAACTCGTAATAGCAATTTTAGATAAAACTTAATAATATTTACTATATCAATGAGTTATACTCTCGTAGTGAAATATATAATGTAAACATATATATTATATAATTTTGCAAATATTTGGTTTGTGCTGATATTTTTAACGCACAAAAAAAAAACATTTGGAAACCCACCCTAAAGTAGATCCTTTTAACGATGTCCGCTTATCTGGTTGGGCTTTATAATTTAATAAATTTTGTAAATTTTAGTTTACACTACAAATTGTATCTAAATCTGTTCACAATTTTGACTAGCCCTAATATAAATTACAAATGTAATTTTTACCAAATTTTTAAAACATTTTATATATTATATAATTTATAAAAATGTTATTATTGAATACATTCATATTTCACTTTTTTCACAAATCACAGAATTGCCGAATTTTGATTAAAAAACAACATTTTAAAGTTAGCACACCATATAAGACAAATATGCACAACTTTTGCTAAATAAAAAAAAAAAAGAAAAAACTGTAAAAAGCATTAAATAAATACAATTTAAAACTTCAAAGGATCTGTCTAATTCGATAAATTGAAAAAAAAAGATTCTTACTTGTTGTTTTATAAAACCTATAAATTGTCTACCAACAAATCTCATTTTTCAAATGAAATAAAATTATAATCGAAGCTGAATGTTTGTCTCATAGAAAACGACCAGAAGGCTAACTCTTTTCTATCACTCCCTTGTTTTTGGTCCTATTCTTCACATGTATAACAAAACTTCGAACAAACTTTACTCGTTAGAGTCCATTCACATTAAACTTAGGTCTTTTCTTATATGAAAAATAAAAAAATAATTTTGTTTTTCTTAAGGACCACATCGAGAACACATTTTTCGGGTATTAACTAAAATGTTCTATTACATTGCATTTATATACATATAACAACAAAAATATTTGCAAAATACAATTTTGTAGCAAAATTATATAAAATTTTCTTCTAAAAGAAAAACCATAATTTTAGAAGAGAGACTCTTGTGAGATCATAAATTGAGTGGAACGAAACAAAAATTCTCGCTGAGTTAATTTTTCTTTAAAGCAGACTCAAAATTCTCAAACTAATTGAATGTTTGTTATGGCAAATCTGTAAATAGCTTTCTTAAGAGATAAAATTACTCAATTGTTTTTACTTTAATAACAAATTTTGTAAAAAGGTACAAAATACATTAGAAACTTATTCATGTTTTTATTGGGAAGAAAAAATAATTACATCTTATATTATTTCACAGATTATGTATTCTCCGATCAGGCTTTTTATACACTACGCCAAAAGGTGTAGAGGGTATAATAAGGTAATGCAGATGTTTGTAACATACACACAACCTCCAACTATGGGTCACAATTTTTATATATCTTAAAGATATTTGGAACAATTCATTACATTAATACTAGGACGAAATTGGTTACAATCGGACCCTTGTTTCACCAACCTCCCATACAAATGTTACAAAGGCTTTTGTGATATCGCCGTTGTTATATACCCTGACAGGTTTTATGGACGACTCAGGAAAATAGGCATGGCATGTTATCACATGTCTGCAATTTGACAGGTCAACCGCGAGTGTCTGATTTTAGGCAAACAGTTCGTTATATAAACGTATTATAACAATCTCGTCTGGATTATCGATTAATAAAACCGAAAGAAATATATAACAAACTAATTAAAGGCGAAGATTCTTTTTAATTATCATAAAATTTTCCGAATTATCAATAAACGAAAATTTAATTTTCATAAAAATCATCATTGAAATAGTAAACTACCCTAATATTATTATGTTTCAAAACATTCGGTCAATCTACAAGCCTAAGAAAAGATGACACATAAACACTCAGTAAGAATAATTGATATTAATACATATTTGCAATTAAATTAATTTAATAATAATTCAAAATGACCAATTCTATAATGAAATATTATATATAATTCTAAAGAATGAAACTGAAAAAGGGCAAATGAATGACTTATTGTATGCAAACTTTAATATTATTTCTTAAAACCTTTTTTGTTTTTGTAAATTTTAATCTACGTATTTGTATTTTCATGCGTCAGAATGTTTGTCATTAAAATTCTCGATAAGTTTTGTTTTCTTTTTTATCCAACAAAGACCATATAAAACAAATATCGGAGTTAATGCATAAGTAAAAAAGGTGTTTGTTATTTAAAAGAAATAAAATCGTTTCATTGAAAGAATTGAAATATTAAATAATTGATATTCGCTAACTTTGTAATCTTATCTAGTTTTAGAAATCGAAGGAAAAATATTAATCATATATAGCAACATACAAACATATATACAGATAAACATATTTGTATTATTTGTTTGTGAATGTTTTTCTTTTTTTTTTATAATAATCGTACATTTTAAAGGTGACATTTGGAAATTAACTAATTTTTAATATTTAAAAGTTAAATATTTTGAAATATTTTTTAATTATTTGTTATATGGTTTATAGACACTAAATATTGATTTAAAATATAAAGAAAATTATTTCTTCATTTTAATATTTTCGAACCTTTTTTTATATTTTTGCAAAAATAAATATTTGTTTTTTTTTTAATATGTTTTGAGTTGAAATGAAATGAAGTAGGCATGAGTAAGTAAAGTACTTAACAATTCTATGTGTATTTATTATCATGAATTATAAATACAACCGGAGATAAAATATTATATATATTTTTTTTTTTTTTTGGTTTTTAGTTCGAATGACTTCATTTTTTGTAGGAAATAATGTGAAATAAAAAAAATTATGCTTGAAAATAAAATGAAATACACAAATAAACAGTAATCAGGTATTGACTATCAAATTAAGCTAAACCGAAGAAAGAAAATATATTCAGCGATGATTCATACGCACGATAATACCTGATATTTAAATATATTCCCAATTGAGCTGATGACACGTTTTTGAAATAAACCCATGTAGAAACTTACCCTTTGGGTCTCAGATTTAAGCTAAAACCGAAATATGAAGATTCATATTTTGGCATGAATGTAGATAATTGAGGCTCTTTCATGACAGCATTTGGTTTTGGTGATAAATTGTAGCAATTGACACAATGACTTAAAAACGCGATTACGCATATTGCGTTAATTAATCGTATTGTTGTTAACATTTTGATTGATTTGTGATAAAAATCACTTCTTTTAAAACGCACACCTTTGTTTCACTTCTCTTCAAAGCACTTAACACTATATTTTTCTAAATGAATTCTTATTTTTTATGATTTAATAAGAGTTAAAAAAATCAAATCTTAAAGTATATCTTAAAAACGTTATTAATTAATTTCGTTCCAAAAACAACCCAACCCATGAATCGCGTAAAATAGACTGATTTGTTGTTTTGCTTACTGTCTATAAACGACAAACGTTTTTGTCTCGAGAGCCCTAGTCAAAATTAAAGAGCCAACTCAAACCACATTAAATTACCAGCCAACGAATTTGATTCTCATTTTAACAAAAATAAATTTTTGTTGGGAATATCGTTTTTTGTATCTCGTTCATTTAATTAATTCTCTCAAAGTATTTTACTTATTCGTAAGTGTTGTATAATTTAACAACAAAACCGTTTACTTACGAACATAAACATCGTGTGGACCTCAATCGGTATGAGTAATATCCATAACAGTGGTTGTCATTCATTTAACAATATTTTTATGAACATTATTTCTCTTTACAAAACATTTGTGTGTGTGTGTGTATTTTAATTAAACCGGTAATGAATTTGTATACTTTTTGGACTCACCAGATTCGTACTCTTTGCTCTCTTTCAACTCTTTGAAAAAAATCAGTTAAATTTTGTATTTCTCAAAATATTGGCATATAATCAAGTTTTAACTGGCCCATCTTCTCCCACCAATTCTACAAACTGTTTGTTGTCGACTAAATAACAAAGAAACATTCATACATATAAACAAAAAACACAAAAAAAAAGTTTGTTAACTTTTTTGTTTTTGCTGTCATACAAAAATCTTTTGTTTTGAATTTTTATTAAGATTTCTCATGCATGTGTACCGGGAATATTGTATGAATCATCTGTGTGTTACATTTGATTTTGATTGAAAACAACAAAAAACAACACTTTGCCTATTGATGACGTATCATTTGATCGAATTACAAATGGTATAAAAACATACAAATAAAAAATGTGTCAAGACAATGAAATACAAATGGTCGATTTAGCTGCATTTTTAAAGTTGACATACATAAATATACCCTACATTGAAATAACCAATACATTTAGACTTAAGTTAACATTTTTTTTTGACTACCTCAAAAATATGATGGTATAATAAATGTTAGATCGAAGACGACATAAAACCAAAGCTCAATTTGAAAAATACTTCATTTTCTACCTCAAACAAGTAAGGGTCGGTTAAGTTCGACTTTATGGCACTCTACAGAACAGATATTTGTAAAATTGCGAACTTCCTCACATATACTGCCACGTTAAGGATTGAAACTCTTTTTCTGGGACGAGCTAAGTTACAATCTGTGCCAAATTTGAAAATTACAACAATATGGATATAAATTGTCCAGACAGACGGACGGATTGACATATTTAAATCGCACAATTAAATAATTCTGAGTCAAACGGAGAACGTATTCATCCATTTTTTTACAGTTTTTTAATAGGAGCAGTAATTTTTACAGTTATAAAGAAGAGATTGAGGAAATCTTAAGATGTTACAAGTACATGGATCATTATGGAATGAATAGAAATATTCTTCTAAGCAATTCATGAATATGATTAACTAAGTGTTGCTGGCAATAGTGTGTTCATCACCAGTTTCCAAGCGAATTAGGGCAACAACCAGCAACTTGATCCGGATCCATTTTGTCCAATAACTTTTGCTTTTTGCCATTCCCTTTATTTCAATTAAATTTACATGTTCTTACCCTTTTCAAATATTTTATGAATGAGAAAATTTCTAACATCAGTGCAGAATATTGCCCCTATTGCAAATACTGAAAATAAACGTATAAATTAATAGTCATATTTCTGTCAAGAATTATTAACAGAACTTTGTTTAAATTTTCCGTTTATTGAACAGAAATTAAAAACTAATAAAAAACAAAAATTTTATTCTAACTTTCAATGTTAATTTTTCTATGTAAATTTCTGATTAATTCAAAATTCTCCTTTTTGACAAAAATAATAAAGGAAAATAGTATTTAAATTAAAACATTACGAATATGTCTTCAATTATGCAAATAGGAAAAACATAGCATATACATATAAGACAATGTAAAAATTAAACAAAGACTTAAAATTAAAAGTGCTAGACATTTCGGTAACAAAAAATATGTAAATAACACATAAGTAATTGACATCCGCTAATTAAATATGTCGTTAAACATTTTAGCACCTCTAATTAGTCATGATAATTATATAGAAATTGCAAACTACTGTAAAATAATTATAAAGGTTTTTACCTCAATGTATTCAAAAGAAATGCGTTACGATTTACAAAGATTATTGATTCCATAGTATTATAAGGAATTGAAAAAAACAAACAACTAAGATTATATTCACCTTGTTCATATCTTAGATAGTCACTATCAACAGATACGATGTAACATAGAAAATACGATTCAAATTCCACATAAATAAATATGATATAATATGGGCGGTTTGCGGATATTTGTTTCGTAATTAACCATGTAGATTGATTCCAATCTTAATTGTTGAGTGTTCTTCTATTTAATTTTTATGGCATGTTAAGTAACAAAATGATCGACAATTTTTTGGTTCATAACTTTTTTTATTTACAAACAGCGTCTATCCATTTCCAATACCAAATAAATCTTACATATTTGTGCCACATATTCGAAGTTCCTCTGGTTCAATATTTATTGTTATTCTAACAAACAGACATCGCTAAGTATACTTTAAGCCTTACCAAGACCCAGAATATAAATACTTGTTGGGTTCTAAGACTATAACATGTTACAAACGGAGTGTGAAACCTAATATACCCTCTATTATTTTTTGATTGTAATATAAGTAAAATCAGGGTTGAACTAATCCGATATTAAAATTGATTTTTTAATTCGGAAAGAAATAATTGATTTTATGCATTTATAAAACATATTAACATATGATTATGGTATGCAGTAAAACCTCGATAATAAAGATAAGTTTGATAATAAGAAAATGTAAAAAACGTTTTAAAATATATTTAAATTATCAGGAAGTGTTTTTCTACTACTGTATAAATCATATCATTTTCATTTTGTTATATCTTATCTTAAAAATCTATTCAAAATAATTATTCCTAATAATAAAAAAATATACTTTCGATAAATTAAATTGATTAATAGATCATCATTTAACTTTTTTATACCCTGCACCACCAAAGGTGGTGATAGAGAAATTTACCCATATGATTTATTATTCTTCTCAGCGGTTTGGTATTGAAGCAAATACTGAAATATTGCAATTTTTTACAACTTTTTTTTGGCAATAAATTTCGATCGATTACAAAATTTTCAACATTCCCATACCCAGGCTCATAGGGTATCGAATGGAACTATAGCTAAAACTGAACTAGAACTGAA
>JACGTJ010000734.1:10303-21166 GCA_014858695.1 Chrysomya rufifacies | reverse complement strand
AAAATACACAAAGGTGTAACAAAACAGGAGCAAAACTAAATTCTAACATAGTTTGCTTAATATGACAAAAAAGGGATAATTTAATATAAAATAAAAGTACCTTAAACAAATATTTTGGCGCAATGATCATTATTTCACCTAGTCCTCATAAAAATGGTCATGATCGGTTTAGACCCCATACAAATGTACACCCGAAATTAGGATTTTAACACATAAGTTATTTAAATGAGTGATTAATTTAATGAAATTTAGCATGTACGCTGCTCATTATTTCGCTTAGCTCCAGAGCAAAAGATTTCTAGAATAAGAGACTAACTGCATACAATTCTTAGAAATGTGACTAAGATGCTCAATTTTAAAAGTATCTTGGTAAAGTTTTTTGCCAGATTGAAACAAAGACAAAATATTAGAATTGGAAACGAATAGCTCATTACTACACCTTGCATAAAGTGTGTATCATACAGTTGAGCTTGACCGTTTAAAGCACTCTTACTTATTATACATGTTAAAATACTTGACTAAGACCACAATATGAATATACATTATGGGTCCTGGTAAGATTCTAAGACATCTAGCGATGTCCGTCTCCTCTGTTGAAAGCACGATATTTCACCCTAAATATAAAAGGCTCTTGCCGTACAAAGATGGAATTTGTTAGATGGTAAGAAAACTATTCCGAAAAACAAGTACCCTGCACCACTTTATGCGAGGTAAATTAACGGACTATTTATGTTTTTGTGTCAATCTGGACAGAGTTTTCCAAGATATCCTTCAAATTGCGAATTTCTATCACATATTTTAGAATTCTATTATTTTTTATTTTGGAGGGTCATTTGTGCAGAAACATGACAAAACAATTCGCCGATTTAATAAATTTCATAAATGTCACATATATGTTAAAAACCATATTCCTGGTATTGGTTTACACTTTTATGGGCGCTATGTTAAAAAATGGACCTACCATGACCATTTCTCACAAGACACATTCCCCTAACAATTTAATAAACTGTACCAAATTTTATTGAAATATCTTTAAAATTACGACCTCAATCACATATTTCATCATATTTTCACCCTTTTGGAAGGACATTTGTAGGGGGACTAGGTGTAAAAATGCACCGATCACGACCATTTTCCACAAATTTTATTCTCTTACAAAATAATAATCTGTACCAAATTTCATCGAAATATCTTTAAAATTGCGATCTCACTCACATATTTTATAATATTTTTCGCCATTATGGAAGGACATTTGTATGGGGGCTAGGTGTAAAAATGGACCTATCAAGAACATTTTCCACAAGTTACATTCGTATATCAAATTAATAATCTGTACCAAATTTCATCGAAATATCATTAAAATTGAGACCTCACCCACATATTTTATAATTTTTATCACCATTTCGGAATGACATTTGTATGGGCGCTATGTGAAATAATGGACTGATTATAGCCAATTTCAATAGGCTTGGTCCCAGTGCAAAAATATTTATTTGTGCCAAATTTTAAAATTACGACCTGTAGAGTTTGCACATGGACAGCAAGCCGTCCAGACCCGACGGACGGACTCAGAAAGTGATTCTCAGTCGAACGTTATACTTAAAAGTGGGTGTAGGAAATTTTTTCTCTATGTTACATACATCTGCACAAACGCATTATAATCTCTCAACCTTCGGTGGTGCAGGGTATAAAAAACAAATTCCTAAGTGAAGTCTATATATAAGCCCTTCAATAAAGTTGGCTAATAAAAATAACCCTCAAAAATCAGTAAAATTTTCATTGAAAAACTTAAGTCTCTATCTTTTTTAATTGCTAGGCAAATACAAAACAAAGATTTAAATGTTGTGTGTTTGTTGGTGTGGCTTTTATTAGCCAAACAAAAACAACTTTTATTAAGAATTTAATTGAAAATTTTAAAAATTGAAATTGGAGAAAAATTAATGCTATCGATTTATAGAAAAAAATACCATTACCAAAGATACGGTTTCCAAATATGCGATGAGAAATCGCCTATTCCGTTCTCCATTCCAGTTGGTCGAATCTGTTAAAATGTTGAATCGTCAAAAATCAATAAAATTTTTAGTGAAATTATTTATCCTTTATAACGACTTTGATTTTTTTTAACCCACGATTCAGAATATATATACTTTATGTGGTCTCAGGTTTAAAATGAAAAAAAATACAAACGAAATGACAAACTTACATATACTCTATCACTATAAGTGAAGGATATAAAATAAAAAAACCAAAAGGAACACTAATACATTCTTATACTCAGTTTTTTTTGCTAACAGACTTAGAGTTTAAAACTTAAGTCTCATGAAAGGGGTAATTAGTGATATAACTACGAAATTTTCTATAAAAACTTTTATAAATTTTATTATTAAATTTCCAAAATATGCTAAATTTTCAATTGCTAAGTTTAGTTAAACTTGAGTTTAAAACTTAAGTTTCAGTAAAAGGTTAATTTGTGATATAATTTCGAAAATTTTAATAAATTGTTTTTTATAAATTTAGATATTTCCAGGTTAAAAATGTTGAAATATGATAAACTTTCATTAACCAAGTTTAGTTATACTCGAGTTTAGATCTTAAGTTTCACTAAAAGGGTAGTTAGTGATATAATTTTGCAATTCATTTTATAAAATATAGATTTTTAAGAAAAAAAAGATGGATACGAAACCAGATATTTGTAACATAGAGAAAACATTTACTTACACCCACCTTTTAGTATACCATTCTACCTATAATCACTTTATAGATCACAAGCTTTTGCGACCTATGGTGGTGTAGGGTAGAATGTTAAAATATGTTTTTGTTACAAGAACAAAGCCTGTTAAAAGTAATCATAATCGGTCTATTAATACGCATAGCTTCTACTTTTGAGCAATAAAATTTATTGTAGGTATCTTTTTCTAGATTTTTGACTAATCGATCAATCACTTAACCTATGCTCTTTACAAATGTTTCTCTTTAATTCGACCTCTATTCAGATATTTAAAAACTAAAAATTTAAAATATTTGATCTGATTGTTATTTTGATACAAAGATAAAACCTTTTAAAAATGGTCACAACTGTTCCATTACCTTGCTGACAATGGTGTAGGGTATAATATAAACGGTCTTGAATGAATTTGGACACTTACTTGTTTTGTTTTTTAGATAATTTTCAAATACATTACTTAAACTTTTCAAACTCAAGTTTAGTTAAACTAATGTTTAAGAAGTCAAAAACACATATTTAGTTAAACTAAAGTTTAAAAAGTAAACCCAAGTTTAGTTAAACTAAAGTATAAAAAGTAAACCCAAGTTTAGTTAAACTAAGTCTTCAGAAGTTAATTGAAATAAGTGTATTTTAAGAAATATTTTGTGAAAAATCTGCACTACAATAAAAAAATTTATTAAAAAATTTCGAAATTTTTAAAAACTAAAAAAATTTTATAAAATTTTTACAATTTCTAAGAAATTTTACAAAATTTTTAAAATTTCTAAAAAAAATTTACAAAATTTCTAAAAAAAATTTACAAAATTTTTAAAATTTCTAAAAAAAAAAAAAAAATATAAAAAAAATAATAAAATACAAAAAGTGCAAAATTATGCAGATTTTTTAAAATTTCCATTTAAACAATAAATTTACAAATTTTTCCTGTAATTACTTAAAAAGTTTATAATTTGCTTTATTTTAACTTACCTTCCAAATCCAGCTTTACCACAAGTGATTACATAAAATTTATCATCTGCCAATTCCAAAGTTTTATGAACTCTTACCGCCAATTGTATAGATCTTTCTTCGGTGCGCTAAATTGTAAAAAAAAAGTTTAAAATCAAAATGAGATAATTTATAAAAGGAAAACGATAATAAATTATTTAGTTATAATTAATTGTTATTGCTTTATTAAAAGAAGCTTTAATGAGGTTTATATTTTACTGTAAGAAATAAAAAAAGCCAACAATTGAATGCTAGTAAAAGCGAAATTAATTGTATACGATTTTTTTTTTTTTTAGAAATTTTCAGCAATTATTTTAGGATTAATGGTTTATTTTATGCTTTTTAAGCTAAAAAATTTTTTTGAAAAAAAAAAAAGAACAAAAATCAATTAATTTATTAGTTTTGCTTTATTATGAGTTTTGTTTTTTAAAGCAGCGGTGTTTTAGTGTTAAAGGCGAAGGGTGATTTTTTTGATATTAAATTTTTAAATTTTTTTTTATATATAATTTACTTAAAATTCTGTCTGAATTCTACTCACGGCAGGAGGTTTATGATGAATTTAAAATAGATTTTTGTTTTATGTTAACATAATTCAATTAGCGTTAATTTATAACACAAATTTGAAATTTGAGAAAAAAAGCTAAATTTATTAGCCCTTTTAACGCTTAAGACCATAATTTGTAAAGCATTAAAATCTTAAACAAACAAACAAGCAAGTAAGAACGCCATACACCCTTCACTTAAGTTAAGCTAATACAAAAGAAAAAATCCTTCAAATATCAGGAAAATTAAGTTTCTATCTTTTATAATAGCTTTACAAATACAAAACAAAGATTTAAACGTAGTTGGTGTGACTATTTGTGTGGCTTTTATCAGCTAAATAATAACAAATTTTATTAAAAATTTTAAGATTTTTATTCACAATAACTCTACTAAATATTGCCCGATTTGTTATATTCCAAAAACTGAAATTAGAGAAAAATTCATGCTATTGATTTATAGAAAATATATAACTTTTTGAAGTGAGGCTTCCAAATAGGCAGTAAGAAATCGCATATTCCTTTCTCCGCTCCAGATGGTCGAATCCGTTATAATGTTGAACCAAAAAATCCTCCAAAAATCAATAAAATTGTCTATGAAACAATGAAGTCCTATATTCTATAACGACTTCACAAATTCAAAACATAGATTTAGGTTTGTTTGTGAGATTTTTATTAGCAAAACATAAACAACAATTATAAATAAAATTTAAAAGTTATTTCACAATAACTCGACTATTTATAAACCGATTTGATATACATATTGTACAACTTTATGATCGGGGGTCTTCATAAACGAAATACCAACCGACGGACGAGCATGCATATTTGCATTTGTTTGAACCCACGATTCAAAATCTATACTTTATAGAGTCTCGAATTAAAAATGTAGAAATTACCAACGGAATGATAAACTTATATATATCCTAACACTAAAAGCGAAAGGTATAAAAACCAAAATCTGAAATCTAAGTGTTGATTTTTCCCAACAAACCAGCTACTAGCAATTTGTTGTGTTTCACTTTTTATTTTTGGCAAACTAACAATAGACACATCTGACAATAACCTCAGCAATGTCCATTAAAAGCTATATGCTAGGCCTTAACCACAAACAATTCTAGAACATTTAAAATTTACTACACCAAAGACTTTATTGGTTATTTTAACAAATTTATTATTGCACCTAGAAAAATTCAACTAGAAAATTCTCTAGTGTTTTATATAGAAATTTACTATTAAGTTTTATTTTAAGGGAGTGTCATTTCTACAAATGCTTGTAAATACAAAAAATAAAAAAAAACTACTTAAAGTATTTTTATTTCATTTAAATTTTCAAAACATGTTTATGTTAGTTTATTAAAAAAAAAAAACTTTTTGCCTAGAATTCAGGTCGTTTTGTTTATTTGTGTTTAAAGAAAAAAAAAACTCAAGAAAAAAGCAAACAAACAACAGCTTTAAAAAATATGTACCATTAGACAAACGTTTGGCTGGTCAACTAGCTAATATGTCTGACTCTCAAGTCTGTCTGTCTTTCTGTCTTCTCCCTCCTGCTGTCTGTTAAGTTTATCCCCTACACAAGCTGCTCTATTTGAAAGTATGTTATATGAAAATCTATGCAAATATTTTATGGTTTTTTCTAAGTAGAAAAAGAATATATTTATTAGCCCATAATTATTTAAACATAAAGTTTTTAGGTTCCTAATAGCAAAATTTATTTGCTAAAGTTTATATTTTTTTTGTTGTCTACTCAGCTGAATAATGTTTTAAATCCGGGCGTTGCATTTGCAGTTTGTTGTTTAAGTCTTTTGTTTTCTATTCTCTTGTTTTAATAAAAACTTTTTGTGTTTTTTGCTCAAGTTTTAAGAATAATATTGTTAATTTGTTTTTTAAACAAATTAAAGATTTTTATCAAAAAAATAATGTCTTAAAATGGTTTTAATAAAATAAATGTGAATGTCAGCTTAACAACTTCTTAAACAACAAAAACAACAACAACTATTTTGTTGCTTAAAAAAAACTTAAAAATTTTAATTAAAATATAAATGTTGAAAAAAAATAAGAAACAATATCAAAAAGGAAAAATTTTTTAAAGTAACAAACATTTTTTTTTAACTTGCAAACAGCTTCTTTAAAGAAACAAAATTTTTTAAAAATCTTCTTAAATCAAATAAATTTCAAAAATTTTCTAAAGAAATATTTTTTTTGTTATTTTTTTAATTTTTTTTTTTTTTTAAGTCAAAAAAATTTTAAAAATTTTCTAAAGAAACAAAATTTTTGAAAAATTTTCTAAAGTGAAAGAAATTTCAAAAATTTCCTAAAAAAAAACAAAATTTTTGAAAAATTTTCTTAGAAAACAAAATTTTTGAGCAATTTTTTAAGAAAACAAATTTTTGAAATTTTTTAAGAAGCAAAATTTTAGAAAAATATAAAAAACAAAATTTATTAAAAATTTCTAAAGAAACAAATTTTTTAAACAATTTTCTTAAATAACAAAAATTTTCAAAGAAACAAAATTTGTGAAAATTTTTATAAGGAAACGTAATTTTTGAAAATTTTTCCAAAGAAGCAAATATTTTGAAAAATTTTTCTAAATGAACAAAATTTTTTAAAAATTTTCTTAAGAAACAGAATTTTTAAAAAATTTTCTGATGTAACGAAATTATTGAAATAGAAATGAATTTTTTGAATAAAAACAAAATTAAAAAGAAAAAACATCTTAATTGAGGAATTTTATATGATTTCTTTTCAAGGACTATTTTCTTTTTTTTAAGAAAAAAATTTTAATTAAAATATAAATGTTGAAGAAAATAAGAAACTATATAAAAAGACTATGATACAAAATTTTTGAAAAATTGTCTAAAGTAACAATTTTTTTTTTTAACTTGCAAACATTTCTTAAATCTTCTATAAAGAAACAAAATTTTTTAAAAATTTTCTTAAGTCAAACAAATTTCAAAAATTTTCTAAAGAAACAAAATTTTTGAAAAATTTTCCTTAGTGAAAGAAATTTCAAAAATTTTCTAAGGAAATAAATTTTTTGAAAAATTTTATTACAAAGCAAAATTGTTGAGCAATTTTCTAAGAAAATAAATTTTTGATATCTTTTTCTTTAAGAAACTAAATTTTAGAAAAAAATATAAAAAACAAAATTAATTAAAAACTTTCTAAAGAAACAAATTTTCTGAACAATTTTCTAAAATAACAAAAATTGTTGAACAATTTTTCAAAGAAACAACATTTGTGAAGATTTTTCTAAAGAAACGTAATTTTTGAAAAATTTTCCAAAGAAGCAAATGTTTTGAAAAAATTTTCTAAATGAACAAAATTTTTGAAAAATTTTCTTAAGAAACAGAATTTTTAAAAAATTTTCTGATATAACGGAATTTTTGAAAGAGAAATGAATTTTTTGAATAAAAACCAAATTAAAAAGAAAAAAATCTTAAGTGAGGAATTTTATATATTTTTTTTCAAAAATTATTAATATCTTCTTTTTTTAAGAAAATTATTTAGAAATGTTATATAATCGATAATTGTTGAAAAATTCTCTTTTAAAGAAATAATTTTCTCTTTTTTTTAAATTTTTTTGCAAAAGAATTTTTATCTCAAGAAGAGTAAATTGAGAAAATTTTCCTAAAAATTCAAATTTTTGCAAAATAATAATTAAATTTTTTACCAATTACTTTTCAAAAAATTTTTCTATAAACAATTTCTTTTCAAAATTTTCTAAAAAAAAAATTCTATTAAAAGTTATTTTTTTAAAATCTTCTATTAAACTAAATTTTGTTGCATTTTTTCTTTAAATATTATGTTTTTTTTAAAAATTACTTTAAAAATTAGGCCATTGGAATTTGTTTAAGTTAAAGTAAATTGTTTTTTTATGCTGAATGATAGAAATTAAATAACAAAGAATTCATTTATTTAATGTAAAATTTAGTCAGTTATGTTTTGGATTGTTTATACTGAATAGAATTGTTTGTTTTATAAATAATGCAAGATATAACTTTCTTTTGATGGTTGTTTTTCAATTCATTCAAATTCTAGATGGTAAATAAACAAGTAAATAGAAATAATTGTATTTAAAAGGTTAATACATTAGGTAAAATTCCAATATCATAAAATTTCATAAATTATTTTTGGAACAAATTTAAATATTTAATATAAATAAACAAAAAAAAAAAACTTTTGTCAAATGCAGTTTTTTTTTGGTTATTTTTTTATGTTATATTTTATATCTTTTAAATTTTAGCACATGGTCTTTCTTTTTAGCAAATAAAATTTAATATTTTTTTTGCATTGTTTTCCGGTGTGAATTTTATTAAAAAAAGACACAAACAAAAACAAATTCCCCCAAAAACAACAAAAAACTTGATAATTTACGCAATATAAAGTTTGTTGTCTAAGTCTTTTGTTTTTTCTTTCAATGAAGTTTTGTTTTTGCTAATAAAAGTTAACAATATGCGCTGAGACCTTTTTTTAACTTAACACATTGTTTTGTATAGCAACAACAACAACAACAACAACAACAACAACAACAAATAGCAAAAAAATATTTAATAATCTAAAGTGCGCATTTTCAAGTTTGTTGTCCAAGTCTTTTGTTTGATTTTTACAACTTAGGTCTTAAGTTTAGCGCCAAAACTTAAATTATAAATGAAAATGTGAGAAAAGGTAATTTCACAAAAAAAAAAACCTACATTTCTTACACTTAAAAAAACATAAATTTCACTTAAAATTTTTTTTTTGTTGTGTTATAAATAATGTTTTAGGTTGTTTTTTTAAAGTTTAATTTCCCTATTTTTTAGATTTTATATGAAAAAAACCAGTTCATTGACTAGGAGTCAATGTGATTTTTCTTTTCTTGTATTTAAGTTATGTAATCAACGACTTTTTTTGAGAAAATTAAAATATGTTTACAAAATCTGTTAAATTTCCTTTTAACATTTTGCTGTTTTTTCTGGGGCTGTTTCATCACTTTGTAAATTTTCCTTTTTTTTTTTTTTTGCATAAAAAAAGTTTGATTTATTAATGATTAAATGAATTTTTAGTAAAAGCTTTATTAGTTGCTTACATTATTGTATCCACTCACGTTGCTGACTAAAACACCACAATAGTCAGGGGCTCCTTGTTTGGCTAAAATATTAATGCTAAAAGCCACCGAATCAGAGCCATCGCCCATGGCCATACAAGCAGCGGTACGATGATCTCGTGCATGTACGGCTCCTGTATAGGGGCCATCCAGTTTGACCTTGATGTTCATGGTACCAGCTTTACAGGTGGCAGAAACACGAGGAGCAAATTCGGCAGTGGCAGATTCTTGAGCTGAAATCTGTAATGATATAATAAAACGAAAATTATCAAAAATAAATTTAGCAAATCATGTTATTTAAATTAATCAAAATTCTTAACAGTTGTTCTTAAAATTTAAATTGAGAGCAAAACATGTTTTTCAAAAACTAATAATAAAAAAAATCTTTATGAAGCTTTTGTTAGCTATAATAAATTTTGAATATTCATGCTTAAAAAGCTGCAACTAACGTTTTCTTTTCTTCTTCTCTTCTTTATTTCTTTACTCATTTCAATTTTAATTAAAGTACAAACTAATTTATGCCAAAAAATCTTATAAGAAAACGATTTTTGAGATAACGAAAACTAACAAGAAAAGAAAAAAATTCTAAGAATCAATTAAATATTCGGTTTCTTGTAGCTTCAGCAAATTAGCCAGCTGTAAGTGTTGAATATTTTAATTTTTTGGCTGATTCATGATGTTTACAAAATTGTTTGTTTGTATTTGGTAACAGTTTTGGTAAACATACATTTAAAAGTTTTTTTTTTTCAAAACACTCTGTGGGGTGTTAACTGTTTTGAAATACGTTTTCTTACAACAAATCTTACAAAATAAAATTTAAATAAAATCTAACGGTTACTTTAAATTGTTGAGAAGATTTTTGATCAAAGCGTTTTTTATGGTTTATTTGTTTTGTTAATTAAAATGTTATATTTATTTAAGAGTTTGAGTAAGATCTTTGAACTTGAATGTTCAGCCAATATATCACAAAAAAGTTGAACAAAAATCAAAAGATATAAAAATTCCATAAAAAGAAATTTTTTAAAAAAATAGGTGTATAGGAAAATATAAGAAAATTTTCTAATAAACGAAAGTTTCTGCAAAATTCTAAAATAGTTGAAATATTCTACTAAGTTTTTTCTTATTTTTTAAAAAATTATCCTAAAAAAAGAAAATTTATGAAAAATTACCCCAAAAAGCGAAATTTTTCAAAAATTCTCCTAAAAATAGATTAAAAAAAAAGAAAATTTTTGAAAAATTGAAAGAAATTTTTCGAAAATTCTCTTAAAAAAGAAAAGTTTGAAAATTCTCTTTAAAACAAGTCTCCTAAAAAGAGAAAATTTTTGAAAAATTCTTCTCAAAATAAAAGTAAATTTTGGAAAATTTTTCTAAAAAGAGAAAATTTTTGAAAAATTTTCTATAAAAAGAAAATTTTTGAGAAATTTTTTATAAAAAGAAAATTTTTAAGAAAATGTTTTGAGAAATTTTCTATAAAAAGAAAATTTTTGGAGAAATTTTCTATAAAAAGAAAATTTTTGAGAAATTTTCTA
>JACGTJ010000729.1:19033-30038 GCA_014858695.1 Chrysomya rufifacies | reverse complement strand
TTTTTTTTATTTTTTAACTTTTAGTTCAGTTTTAATTTAAAAATTTTGCTGTGGTTTTTATGTTCCTCCATTTGGCTGATTTAAATAAATTTGGAATTACACAGGGCAACATAGATTGAATGAAATTTAAAAAAAAAACAATTTCAAATATACAGTTTCAAGAAATAAATCATTGATCAAATTTTAAAGAAAAGATCTAGTTGCACAGAAAACAGTTTGTGTTACCCTGTGTAATTTATGTATTTTGTTTTATAAAGAGCACTCTTAATTTAGTTAAATACTTCTTTTTAATATTTTTGTTTTTTTTTTCATTTGTTTTTCTTTAATATTATAATAATATGCAAGTGTATATAAATATTTATATGTATAATTTTTAAATTGAAAAAATGTTGTTAATAATTGCTAAACACTTAATTTCTTTTAATTTGTTTTTATAAACTCGTACATTTTTATATAATTTTCTCTGTTTATTTAAAAATTTACTGATTTGTTATTAATGCATTTGTTTTTATTTAATATATTACTTAATATTAATTCATTAAATGTTTTCGTATACATTGTTTTATTCGTTTATTTTATAGTCTTTTATTGCATTTTTATTTTAAAATAGTTTTCAATGCTTTATTTACATAATTTTTCTTATTTTGTTTTTTCTTTTTCTTTTTCAAACTAAACTAAAACTGATAATACTTTCACAGAAAAACTATAAATGAAATTATAAACGAAAAAACAATTAAATACCTAATAATTACGAAATAAAAATGAAGTGAATTATTTCGGTAAAATAAATAAAAATTTAAAAATATGGTTAATTGTATACAAAACAGTTAAAAGATTCTCGCATTACAAATATTTTAGCATTTTTAATATTTTATAGAATTTGCATGAATTACTTGTTTTACCTATAGCCTTTATACTCTTCACTTTTAGTAATAGGGTATATAAATGTTTGTCATTCCGTTTGTCTATATATTTAAACTTTATTTATTAATCTTTAGATCGATTTGAATAACTTTTCCAATGTTAGCAATGTTTTTTTAAAGTTATTTAATTTCACCAAAATTCTAACATTTACCATGATTGTATTTTGATATTTGGTGTAAATACTGCAATTAACTTTTAAGCTATGTATATTAGGGTTACCAAAATTGTATGAAAAACAACAAAGCATGCGGTTCATTGAAACATATTATAAATTCCGAAAAAAATCATATAACTAGTAATATACTATAATACATAACACCAGATTGTGGTCGATATCCAATCAGATCCCATTACGTACAGAAATGGAGATGCATTGGACACACGCTAAGAATAGATGTCCTTGCCATCGCCCGTACTGCGATCAAATGGAATCATTGGTGAAGCTGTAGAAGGGATCTAGCCTCCCTTATGTGGAATAGATAGTTTAGAAAGAATCCGCAAAATCTGAACAGACAAGAACCTCAACATTTAGGTATTTTAGGCATGTTTCAATATATCACAAAAAATACATAATTATATTTTATCTATTTTTAAAATATGTGTTAATCCCTCAACTGCTATAATATGGCTTGTTTGGTGAAATACTTAGATTTAGACGATGTATTAAAATATTTAAAAATTATAGAATAATCTATTCAACATACTTTACAACCTGCATATTACAGAAATTACCGAATTATATGTATTTCAAAGGAAATAAAATCATACATTTATCATGTAAATGTTTTGTATTTATAGACGAGAATTTTAAAACCATATTGAATAAAAATATTATAAACATTAACTAAATGTAACTAAATTATGCGTATGTATTTATGTATTAAATATACACAAACAACATAAAACTAATAAATAATTTAACATTGAAAAGAAAATAAGAAATGAATTTCATTTGAATTTTGTAATATAATTAAAAATTTAAAAATTAAACGAGGCAATTTAAAAGGTATTAGAGAAGAAAGAAATAAATTATTTAATAATAAATTAGTTAACAGTGTGAGCTTGTACATAGCCATGTACATATTCACATACATATGTATGTATATGATTTAACATGTTATGTCCGTGAAACTTGCGGCAAAGCTTAGAAAGCTTTTCTGTTCTTATCATAGCGTTTATCCAATTTTTAGTTCATAGTTGTTTTAAAAATCTTGTTGTGGAAATCCGTAGTCAGAAAAGCTTTCAAAGCTTTTCAACAAATTTCAGTAGACCGAATTGTGATGTTCGTAACTATTGTGAGCAGCAGCGGCATGATGCAAATATGATGGTATGCCTGTTGTGGCATTCAGTTCCGAAGCTCTCCGCCGCAAGGCAGCAATACTATGGCCACGCCAAACATCTTCTTCGTTGGAGCCATCTGTAGGCGATTGCATGGATTGATGACAATGGGGTAAAAGCTGTTGCTGCTGTTGTTGCTGCTGCTGTTGATGGGACTGATTATTGTTATTTGCATTAGAATCAGAATGCTGTGGTTGCTGCTGTTGCTGTTGTGGTGGTGGTTGGTGATGATTTTGAGTTTGTTGATGATTTTGCTGTTGCTGCTGCTGTTGAGCAGTTTGCTGAGACGGTGGTGGTTGTTGCTGATGATGAGGTTGTGAACTCTGTTATTTGCGAAATAAAATAAGGTTAAAATCTTTCATTCATAATTTACAAACACCTTGATGGGTTTGTGTCAAGACTAAAGGTTTTAATATTTACTTACCATTTCACCATTGATTTCACTTTGACTAGGATTCGGTTGGTTTGTTAGAGGCGGTGTAACCGAAGAACATGAATTCATATTCGGCGGTGTGGTTGCTGTTGGTGAACCATTACCTCCACAACCAACACCACCACCAACGCTATGCTGATACATCATTGAATCTCCTGGAAGCAAAAAACAATTATGATTTCATATAATTGAAAGCTATATATGTATTTTTCAACAATAACAGATAATAATTAAAAAAAAACAAGAAAACTACAAATATTTTGATTGAAAAGAATTTGTCTCCAAAATATTAATTAGCAACTTTTTTTTATACACCTTATATTAATGAACAATATAAACTTTTTCTACACCAGAACGTTAATTATCAATGCAAATATTGAAAGCAATAAATAACAAATGACCAAACGAAAAATTTGATTTTTTTATATTTCTTTAAATAAAACCAACTTTATGGTGGAAAACAAAAGTCGTGATTCGAACATATGTGTTAAAAATGGAGTTTTTAACCCATTCGACGCCTTTGGGATGAAATTTTACTTCTGATTTATGAAACACTAAACTCATTATTTCATCTGTAATATTTTAATATGATTTTCTTGCTTTTATTATTGTGGTAGTCATGTATAATTTTGCAATTTCTGTTTCATTTAGTAAGAGGTTAAACAATCAAATTTTTGTCACACTTTTTTCTTTTGATTTTCTTTGGTCTCTAGTGCGAAATATATTTTGACGTGTTATGGAAATTTTTTGGAAATTTTCGATTTTAGAACACGTGATGAACAAAAAACGACAACAACTGAAAATCACACATTTTAAAATATATGTACACATATATGCATGTATGTGTAAAAATTGTGTATACACAAGTGTTATATTTAAACAAAATTTCTAAAGTTATAAAAATCACATTTAAATCATAAATTATTTATTAAAACAATAAAATAAGTGAATATAAAAGAAAACTTTAATAACTTTAAATTTAACATAAAATGTATTAGTAAAATAAACTAAATCAACAAACAATTCACAAACAAATATTACTATTATTATTTTCCTATATTATTTAACATACCTAAAGCATTTAATCCGTAATGTTGATAACTACCAGCACCCATAGCGGAACCTAAATTAATACCAGAATTTAAACCACTATTCAAAGAACTTGAAAGCGAAGAAGATTGATTTAGTTGACCAAAACCTTTGTTATTGTTATTATGATGATTCAAATTACGTTAGTATTGAAATTACAAAGTGAAATGGTAATAAAAGAATACAAAAAAGAAAGAAAGGAATAGAAAAATACCACACCATTATGTAGAACATTTCAATCAATAGTAAACTTATGAGTTTGTTAAGTTTAAGCATACCTGCTGTCATTGGATTGACACCAACACTCCAACGATCACCGCCAAACATTCCACTACCACATAAACTTTCGCCCATTGCAATATTCGTGATGTTGGCACCAAATGGCGGTAAACCGTGGGAGGGCAGTAGAGCACCTGGTGTACGGAAAACATTGGTAGTCTTCTTACGTTTCTTCCATTTAGCGCGTCGATTTTGAAACCAAACCTAAAAATAAATTTATTTATAATTAAAAAAATCAAACAGAACAATCTAAATTTTAAACTAAAGCAAAAATACGACAGACCCCTAAACCTTAACTCATAATGTTCGAATTCATTAATAAGTCTTATTAATAAAACATTCCAAAACATGATTATATACAAGATCAATTACCGTTACTACTAATATACACATGTATTTATGTCTGTATATTTGTATTATGAGCTGTTGAATGTAAACGGAAGGAAATATATATGTAATTTCTTGTAAATCCAAACCTTAAAGTATGCAATAGTTTTATGTGTATATGTTTAATTGTAAATGTAGGTATGTATGTAAGTATGTATTGCAAATTGTCTTGATAAACATGTTTCATATAATGTAAAGTTAATGGTCTCAACTTCTCAACTCAACATCTAGTAAAAACTTTATATATTTTCTTATTTTTAGATTTATTTGCACATATTCTAAATATTACAAATTTATATGAATATAATACGCATGTATGTGTGTATATAAGTTTTTGAATGATATTGTTTTTACTGTAGTAAAATTTCTATCGATAATTGAGGTTTGTTCCTGTTGTTTCTAAAATATACAAATTAGACCTTAAGATTTATGAAAAGGATGAAATAACATAGGAAATATAAGTGTTTGTTGCTTGTCAAGGAAGTAACATTGATTGAGTGTTGAGGGTTCAGAGTAAAGGCTACATTACATACTACCTGTTTTATAAAATATAAATAAGTCAGCTTGTTTTCTACTCTGACATTTACAAGTTAAAAATTTTAAAGTTTCAGTTGTTATTGTGGAAATGTTTTGTATATTTTATTGTCGTTTACAGAGCATCAAAAGGTCATCTAATATTTTTTCTATGTAATGTACACAACAAAGACTTTTTGTGATTTTTATATTTAAATAATATAAGAGATGTTGTGTATTTCAATAAAAAGTTTGAAATTCTTCAAATTTTTAAAGATTTGCCTCCGTTATCGCGATTCTTAGTTTAGCGGCTTTTTACACCCATAATGTTTTGCAAACAAAGGTAAAAAATGCACTCTTTAAAAACTTAACTTATATAACTACACTTGCAGAATCATAAATGATATCAATCTCGTGGTTATTTGCCTTTGAAGTAATATTATAAAAATAAAATTGTTATTGTAATAAAAAATAAAAATATTTAAATATTTTCGGGAAAATTTGGATTTTCTCATTCAAACATTGAAAACATAAATCGATAATTTACTCCAAAAGACATTTAAGGCTAATAAACTGAAAAAGAAAAAATGAAAGTAGATAAAAGCAAAAAATAAAATGTAGTCCCAATATTTTTAGTTTAAGTAACTTTGCTTGTACTTTGTTGATGATGGTCTCAGGGGTATTTATCATCACTTGTTAAATTATAACAGAGACTTTTTGTAGCAGTTGCCTGACTTGTCTGTCTAACTGCCTCACTGTCTACCTTTTGTATGTTAAATACATAGACAGACACTTAGCCATACATTACTTTTGTACAAAATCTGTCTAACTATTTACTGCAAACAAAAATCGTACAGAGCATTAACGTAAAAGAATGAGCTTTAACAAAAAATAAAATCTGAATGATAATACCACAGTATTCAACTTTAATATCACTTTTATGCTAGGGGTTGTAGTGATGAATTGGTGGTGTAAATAAAGTGACCTTGACTTCCTTTCTAAGTGTTAATTTCTTTTTTGTAGTTATTTTATTCTGCCAATATTACAAAAATACCAGTTTTTAATCTTTAACTACAAAAACATTGTTTGTTTATAAAATTATGTTTAAATATGCAATATATCTACATGCCTAAATGTATAGCAATATTAAAATTCATATTTTATTTACGAAAATTATTAAAGTAAATCGATTTTTTTACAAGAACTCATAAAACGTGATTTGCATGCATACTTTTAGGTGTGAATTTCCGTCTAAGAAAAACAAAAATCATCACAGTCATATTAAAGGCGTTCAAAACAGTCATAAATTGCCATAACATTAAAAATTGGGTTTTTTTCCATTTTTGATCATCATCTTCCTTCCACATTATCACGCTCCATAGTCACTCGTACGGACTAACTGACTGACATTCATACATATAAATAGGCGTTAAATGAGGTGGTTTCACAAAACATTAAATTATCGCTTTTTTAATGTGTTCGCTTTCTTTTTTTAAGGGTGTTTCAAAACAAATAAGACAAAAAAGAAAAAAAAAAACTTTACAAGGTTATTGTATTATAAATATGTGCGCGCCTTTTCCAGCCGCCTCAATTATATTTAATATTTCATAAACTTAGATTCTTGAAAACAAAAACGAATAGATTTAGTTCAGCGTTTGCTTTGTGACTCATTAAATATTTAAATACAAATTGAAAACTTCTCGTTTTGTTCTTCTTTTTTATCTCTTTAAAAGTCATAATTAAATTTTGCTCTATATCTATAAAAACTATTGTTATCTATCGATTATTTGGAACGGCTAATATATCAGATTATGTAATTTTCCTTTTCTAGAAAATATAACATCAGATCACATTAAACTTTTGATATATAATTTTTTTAAGATATTTAATATATAAAAATCATTTTCTACAAAATAGTACATTTTACATTAAAGGTGTAGGTCATTCGGAATTCGTTGTTACTGAAACAACAAATCTCTATATTTGTTTTCGAATAATTTCTAAAATTGTCAGACAACTGTTAACATTGCATTAAGGTTATTGTGCGTATACTCTATATCAAATTTAAAACATTCAAACAAAACTTAATGTATCTTATGTGTTAGAATCACCCTATATCACATTTATACATACATATAGCGCAACCTAAAATGAAGAATGGTAAAATAACAGAAAATTATGTTTTAACTAGAAAATTATATATTTTTTATGTGCTTTATCACTTGTAATTAGCAATAAGCATCTTTTCTATTTAGGTTCAATGTAATAATTTTTATAACTGAAACTAGTTTTCGTTAAAAATATCGTTTAACCTGTTCCATTTCTGATGACGATACATTTTTATACTACAAGATATTTATTTGTTTTTATTATTTTATCTAATGCTTATTGTTGTTGTATATATTTTGACTGTAACATATACATTTTATTGTTACTTTTTTTATTTTTTGTTTTCATTTAGATTTCTCCCTCATGCATTAATGATGAAACTGATGAGCTGGCAAAAAGTGAAATGAAAATGAAAAATAAGAAAAAGAAAAAAATATATATATTTAAAACCATAACAAGTCAGTAAAAGTTAAAAGGACATGAAAAAGCAATCATTGGGTCGTCATGAGTAATGATTTTCGATTTTAGCTAAAAACAATGAAATAAAAATGTAATAAAAATATAATATTTACCATTTACCATATCTTTACACATTTAAAGCTATTTTTCTTATCTATAATTTTCCTAAAAAAAAACATAATTACATTAAAGAATAGACGACTCGATATTGTTTTGTAAAAATGGTCTCTTTGTGGGAATAAAAGGGCCAAAGTCTTATTTTACACAAAAGTCATGATATAAATACGTCAATTTTTGTAAATTTGGACGTTTAATTTGAAAACCCTAATAATTTTAATTGATCATTAAGAAACTTTTTCTATATAATTTAAAATTTCAATTCCGTAATGAAACAAATACTAAATAAAACGTCCAAAAACAAGGACCAAATATTGAAAAAAATCAATTTAAAAAAAGAATTTATTTGAGAAAGTAAAATAAAATAAAAAGAACCAAACGGACAACGATCTGCAATTTCTAATATGTGAAACTCATTTTTTTCCTTTTTAAGCTGAAAAAGGAGAGGATAATGCCGAAAAAAACAATAAAACATGATCACTTTTAATCTCTATTATATTCTTAAACCAAAATTAGAAGCGATCGTTCTAAACGTAAAATTTAGTGCCAAAATTTATAACAATTTTTTCTCCAAAGAATTAGGTTTGCTTTAAAAATGGTAAATAAATTTTACCTTAAAATCGTTATTTCTGATTTCAGCAGTTTGTTGTTTCGTAAATAGAAAATAATTGAAAAACCGGATGTCTAGTAATTTTCTTTTGACTCCTCCCATCTAACATTTAAGCAACTTATAGCTTAGTTGGTTCATTTGCTTTAAATACTATTCGTGACTTAAAAGGAAATGCAACTTTCGTACTTTTTTGAAATTCAGAAGTTTAAAGGAAAAATTGTTTTCAAGTGATCTCTATATAATTACACAACATTAACATGTAACATAAATCTAAAAAAGTACCAAAAATTAAAAAGTTATAAACCAAATCTCAATTCAGATAACGAAGTTTCGTGTTATCTTCCAGTTTCTTTGAATATTTTAATGCAATTATTTTATATTTTGTTATAATCAGGTATTGAGCGAAAACAACAGAAAGCCTCCTTATTTAATAACCGATTTTCGATTTTTAAATTAAACATATTTTGATTTAATTTTTTCAATTCACCCAATATTGAGAGTAAATAATTTATTTGTATTATTTTAAATTTTGATAAGCTCTGAAGTGATTCTGTGTGTTAATGTTGTAAATGTCTTAATTGATAATTCAGACACAACTTGTGCACCAATAAGATATTTTTTGAAATATCTAAAAAGTCAAAAGTTCCCCAAAATTGATAGAAACTCATTATGTAAATTACACACAGAAAACAATAACATTTTATTCTATGTGCATGTTGGAAATAATTGATTATGAAGTCAATATTCCCATTTCGTATCATTTTTATAGGAATCAATAAGATTTGAATTTTCATGATTTTGATATTGACAATTTCAATTAAGTTTCTACTTGTTTTTTCTTTTTTCGCATCATATTTTTTGTTTTCTTGTTTAGTTCGTTTTATTGGTAACCAACAACAATGAGAATAAAAGTCATAAAACGTATATTATGACAATAATCAATTGAAAATTTAATAAAAATCAAAATGATAACATCTTTGTTTATATATTTGAAGAGCAATGGACGAGTGGAAGGCAACATCATGAAACGTATTGCCATGCAATAAAAAAAATTGAATTTAAAATTTGTGTAGCTTCATTTCATTTTTTTGTAGTTGTTTTTTTTTTAGAATTTTTTTCTTTACAGCATTTGATGATTTGTATGAACCAATCAAATTTCAATTGAAATGGCTTTCATTTTGTACAAACACAGAATTTCGTAATGTCGTTTCCATAAAAACGTTATATTTGTGTTATGTGTGTGTATTTGTGCATTTTATATTTTACTTAACTTACTATTAGATTAAGCCCCTTTATATTCAGCCACATTATTATCATAATTTTTTTTTTTTTTATTTTTCTGTCTGAAAATTGTCAATAAAGTTTATGATTTTAACAAGTGCAAAATGTTCGTTCCTATATTCTGTTTTGCCAATGTTGGAAATAAAAAGAGGAGGAAGAACAAATAAAGAGAAAAGTTGCTAAAAGATTTTATTGAGTGGTTTATGAAAATCGCTTTTTGGCCAATATCTTTTCATTTTCCAAGGATTTTTATGTTTATTTGCAACATAAAAATGGTCGGTGCGACGTGAATTTTAGTTACTAAATGTATTTGTTGTTAGTGTGTGCATTTATGTAATCACATACTGGCAAATATATAAAGCCTTTACTGGCAAACGATTTATTTTATGTTATCCTTTAAATCCTATTTTACGATGACAACGAAAAAAAAAGCAAAAACAGTAGCAGAAATAACAATAGCAACTGCAAACGACAAATAAAATAATAAAGGACAGCAAAGCTGGAGGACAAAACGAAATGAACTCTTGCTGTTAATGTGTTTGAATCTTGCTGTTGACAGTTTTGTTTCAATTTAATACGCCCTCTCAATAATATTTAAACATTTAATGACACTGTCGTTGACAATGCCGACGCTAGAGTTAAAATTCTAAAAAACGAATCTTTTTTTACTTAATTTAAGACAGTTTATTAAAGAATTTTAATTTAAATGTCATTTTAATGATGACACAATATTTTTATTAATCTAAGATTAACATAAAAACACTTTTAAAATTTCGAACTATCGAATTGTTATTCCATGTGCTGTTAAAATAATGACAGGTGTTTAGTAGTATATTTTTATAATTTGCAATTAATTTTTTTGGCTTAAAAGTGTAATAGAAACAGAAGGATATGTACACAATACCCAGTGTCATAATCATTAAGATCATCATAATAATCAGCTAATAATTCTATAACAAACAAATCAAATTGCAATATTATGCTGGTTATTTATCTCAAATTCTATACACAACAGGTTCATTGTATATTCCCAAACCAAACATTATACGGATTTCAAGTTGGAAATAAGGGAAAACTAACAGAGAGACAGACAGACAAACACACATTTCAAACGAAAACAACACAAATCACTTCATACCACAAAGAAATTTGTGTATTCTTTCACCCCTCATTTAATAAAGCATAAGTTTCTTATTCGATTTTGAACAGATTTTTTACTTGTTCACTTGTTTGGTAGTAAAATGAATCAGAATTTTAACACTATGCACCCCTGCAATTATTGTTGTGGGAAAAGTCTTTTAGAACGAAAATCCTCCCCCTTGAATATGACGATTTATTTGTTGTTGGGCATTGTGGTTTCACGAGTTGAGTTCAGGCAAAAATTATTGTCTTTTCATGAACTACTTTATGAGTTGACTTTGGTTTATTAAAAAGTTGTTTGTTTGCCTGTTTGCTTAACTTTTTTT
>JACGTJ010000729.1:2194-18933 GCA_014858695.1 Chrysomya rufifacies | reverse complement strand
AAAAAAAAAAATAATAATAATAATTGAACTATATGTTCCTGTGCACAAAGTCTGGATTTCCCGTACAACCAAGTGGAATAGAATTAACTTAGTGAAGTAAATAAACACCAAAAAGCATAAAAGTAAAATCCATGACATCGTATTTTAATTTAATTTTAAATTAAATGTCAACATAAAAGATAATGTTAATGTTATTTTAGAATATTTTATTTTCCTTGTGTCGCTGCTTTTCAGCAGAATTTGGTCATAAGAAAATAAAATTGCGAAATAATTTAGAAATGATAGTAAGCATTTATGTTTTGAAAAACATGTTTTATTTTCTATATAAAAGTACTTTTATTAAAAAATATATAATGTCATAACATTTAAAATAACTATGTGTGTATTTAAGGAATGCATCCTTTAAAAGAAATTCTAAGCAACAAAATACTTTGTTGCTTAGAATTGTTCAAAACAAAACAAAATCATAATTTTAGTTTATTAAAAATAATATTAATAGAAATTCTTCAAAGAATTTTTCAATAAAAAAAAGAAAAAAATTAAGACTTGCTTAGCGCAAGTCTGTTTTGTAAAGAGGGTGGAAATTTTATATAAATAACACTATTGTGAATGATTTTTTTTTCTTATTTCGTGCTCTCATTTGTTTAATATAATCGTTCTCTTTCTCTTTCCGTCAATCTCTTTAATTACAAACAAATGGAATTTAACAAAAACAACTAAATATTTTACTCCTCCCTTTGTGTATAAAATAGGAATATTGAATACAAAATAAATAACAAAAAAATAATAATAACTAAATAATAAAAAAAAAACAACCTTAACATGCACGAATACAAATATTTCACTTCCGGTTGCCACTGACAATGCACACATCTACACTCACACACATGCAAGTATTTTCTGAAATAGGTAACTTTTACGGATGCACACAAACACTTAAACGTATGCTTGAAAACAAAACATCCACAACTTGAGTTCCGTAGCTTAGGGACACAAATTGAAAATTCCAAACATCGACAATAACATTTTTTGAAGATAGATTTTTGTTTCTCTTTGGAAAAGGAATTTGTTTTTGTTACATATATATATACAACATCAAAAACGGTAACAATAGCAACAACAAAACAAAACAAAAAACGGATACCTTGACAAGAGATAAATATTTTTAATACCAACATCATCCCACGCACATTCTCTATAAAGATTTTCTAAATTTCACGAATTTCAAATGATGTATATTTGGTATTTTTGTAAATTTAACTTTTATTGTTTTTGTAGCCAAGGTGATCATAACCATTTTTAACAAAAAAAAAAATCAAACTTTCATAAAAAGTAATAGTAAAGTTTTACAAATTATATTTTTTAATTTATAGCTTAAGTTTTGTATAAGTATGTGTGTTTGATATAAAAAATGTTAACAATAAAGTGCTGCTTCTGGTAACACGGTGAACCTTCATTATTTGGTTAATTTTGTGTCAATCTTGTTTAATGCTTGCAGAATTGAATACATAAAGACCAATTTTTTCCATACTATTAAAGCAAAAACTTAAACGTGGTTTAGAGATATTGGATAGTTTTAATATTTTTGCCACTAATGGCATACATTTATTAAATTAAAAAAAGAGAGATTTGTACACACTGAAAAATATTCGTAAGAATTCATATCTGAGAAAATATGTGCACAAGGAATTAAAATGCATAAATTTAAAATATGACTTCTTTACAGCACATTATAGCTTATTTTCTTTAGAACCTTTATTTTAATGATGGACTTTTCCATATGTTTTTAATATCGACATGGTTCCACGTACAACGTTAGATAAACGAGAATTGCTTATTAATCATTTCTATTGCTTGTTTGAATGACATGATAGCTCTACTAGATACAGAGGTATACTGTTTTAAAAAGCAAAACATAAGCTGCATAAAATAAGATGTAAGCCACGTATATTAGGCAGGCGTGAAAGATTAATTTTGTTTTCGAAATTGACTGTTGTAGCCATCGATGACCGACCACATAAAATATATTTAATCGGTTTGTAGAACTATATGTAGTAAATGACATAGTAAAAACTAAAATTGCTTTTTTGAAACGCTTTTAAAATAGTTAATGCAATACAGTCAAGCATAGCTTAAGTTTTTTAAATTAATAATTTAAGTTGAACACTCTCCTCAAAAGCACAGAAATCATAAATTCAAACTTCAATAACATTATTATTCAACCAATTGTAACAGTTTTTATTTTATCTCATTCAATTCTATTTTAATAAAAACATTGTATTTATTAACTAAATATTTAAAATTAAATATAAAAGTCAACATTTTTTATACAAATGTATCATGTCAGACCAGAACGACGTCATTGGAAGCTGCAATTTTTTATATATATTTTACGTTTTTTACGAAAAAAAAAAATTAAAAATTGGTACTTTTCTGAAGTTTAACTTAAGGATCCCAATACAAAAGGAGGATAAGAAAGTTCCAAGTTTGCAAAAAGCACCAAAAAGCAGTATCAAAAGTATCAAATACGTAAAAAGTTACCAAAATATATCGTTTGGTCGCAGAACTGTGAATTAACTTTAATCTGATGTATCTCTTACAAAAATATTATATGCTAAAGTTAACAAATTTTATGAAAATAAGACTTTTTTTAAATTTTTAAAAATTTAACTTTACCATTCTATACATTAGTTATTTTTACTGAATAAACTTTCTGAACCATATAAACAAGTTTATATACCTAATACTTCATAGATTCGAAAAATAAACTTTATTTGTTAAATAAAGTAGTATTACATATATATTTATGCCGTGTGCAAAAAGAAAAGCAAATTCATTTTGAATAATGTCTACTAATTTTAAATAGTCATCAGATATCCCACTGTGCACAGCAGGAAACCAAATTAAAATAAACATTGGTGGCAACATAAAAATGACCAACATTACAATCATTTAATTTGTAAAATATGTTTAAAACCAATAGACAATCTTCCCCGATACAAAACTCAGCCGAAATGAAAAATTGGCAAGAAGAAAACTTAATTTAGCATGTAATAAGTCACTCCAATGTTTCCTTCGCATGTTGCCGTAAGAGAGAGTATAAGATTTGTAAATATATATTTGTATGCACAGTGTTGACACGTGAGTTAATCTGTAAATACACAGTCAGTGGTAGACGAGACTAATACCACTTCCTCCTTAAATCACCCCACATTATTTGTTGTTTGTGTATTTTCACTAGGCCTCTTTGCAAAGGGAAAAAACATGATTGTTCTTATCCGTTGGGCCTCTGTAGCATTTATTTTGTTAATGAAATAAGTCGACACATCTATCATCAAATGTAAGTATCTATTTATCAAACGTTAAAAGTTTATCACTAGTTTTATCAAAATTTAGAGAAAAAAATTTAATTTTTTAAAATTTTTTACTTTTCTTATGTTTAAGGTTATATTATTTAAAGATATTATACGATCTTTAAATTAAAATTGAACATAAAAAGACACACGTTTTAAGTAAAAATGTTTGGTATTGCAGTGGGCCCTCAAATTTATGTTCCCCTTCATTGTCACAAATATTTCCTTAGTATATGTTTCTTGTTTATTGTTGTTAATACGTATGTTTGTACTTAAATTGTTTATGGAAAGTAATAAAATTAACTTATCATGAAAAAGAATCTTTCAGTGTCCCCCTTTAATGTTTTCCATTTAAGAAATATTCAATATTTGTTGTGTTTATTAGTTGTTTTATTAATTTTTCTGTGTATTATTTTTAAATTTTCAACGTGTTGCTGCGTAACTGATGCAGAGCCACGTGTTTGCTGGTAGAATAAAAAAAATAGAACTTGTGCATTAAAACATTATGAATTTTACATGATATATATGTTTGTAGCTTTTTAATGTTTATTTCAACATTACAACAATCATTATTTAAATAAGACGATTGATTCTCTATTGTATAAAAAATTTGACTTCGTAAAATTGATTTTCTTCTTCAAATCCCTATACTATTATTAAACTGTAGAATATTTTATTAAGAAATTTTAACATATAATCATCCTTCACATTTAATAGGGATATATATTTTATTAGTCAGAGTTTTTCCTTAACACCCTAACACCCAACCGAAACTATGTGATAAATTGTTTGTATTCATTGCTCTCCTAATGTAACATTAATAGACTAATTTCTTAGCAACCATAAATCACAAATAGATTTATAGTTTACTGAAGTTCTTCTCACACCACTGTAGATTACGAAGCCTTAATATAATGGAAAAAGGGCAAAAAGCAGGATGAGTAATTCAAACCAAAAGTGAAACTGACTTCTCAATATTATTGGTATTATTTTGATTATTATTATTATTATTATTATAATTATTATTTTCTATACAACCATGAACGGTGTTGTTATCGTTTGCTGACAATTTTTCATTTATTTTTACGAAATATCCAGGACAAATATTTAAATTCTCTTCTAACCGCATTTTGGTTGTGGTTGTGCAACAAACCAAATTGTAGTTTTACATTGCATACAATCTGCCAATCAAGATAGACAACAACATATTTTTGTTAAACAATAACAAAACATTGTTCTTCATTATTCATGTAACAGGAGAAGGACATTTAAAAACAATGTTTTTTCTTTGAATATATTTTTGTTTTAGTTTAAAAGAAATATATGAAAATATAATAAATACTAGACCCATAAAGTATCTTATTATATTTTACACTAAGAGCTTTAATATTATTTACTTTATAAAAATCACATAAACTCAAATTTAATTATACGCAGAGACTAAACACATTGCAACAACGATGTTGTTAGTCAGTTAAAGCTACGAAAATGGCTACCAAGAGTAAAGAACACAAATAAAGAATAAGCCAGGAGAATTCCAATAAATATTATTTTTTTTTTTTTCCAAACAACAAAAACAACTAAATGTTTGCAAAGGTGAAAGAAAAAGTAAAAGTTAAAACTCAAAATCTTGGGTTAGAGGTGGTGAATGCCACAGCCGACTTTATGCGACAATCAAATTTACAGCTTCATTAAATTGCTTTTGTTGGCGGCTTCTTGTTACTTTTCTGTTCATTGTGCTTTAACGTTATTTTCATTTATGTTACACTTTTGCTTCTTATAGTCGTTTATTAAGTTTCATAAATTCAATTCCTTTTCATGCTACAAACATATACAAACTAAATGGCCCAAACTGTAAAAGTGGGTGTATAATGTTTCCTAGTGGTTTAAATAAATGTCCAAAGTTTTTCTTTGGCAAATAATTTGTTTTGTTGTTATTTCATTGTTAAATTTTTGTCTCTGAAAATCATATACAAAACTCAACAGGTGTCTAATTTTCTTAAGCCTAAAACTAATATTTTACTGTGACATTTAAGTAACAAATAAGTCTGGTTAAAACAGATTCTAATATTAAAAGAGAAAACAACAATATTTAGCGTTAAGTTTTGACGAAATGAATTTAAATTTCGCATTCCTATGTAGTTTTTGGGGACTGTTCTTAACTATTTTACTAGCTACTTTCGGACGGTTCTGGTTACTTCACTACCAAGCTATTTTAACATATGCGTATCACATGTTGCCTCATTTGATGGTGGTGCCACATAGCTAAAATTTAAAAAAAGGGAATATCGAAAAATTATCAATGTTTGTATATTCCATACACCATGTTCTAGGATCTAATCGATTGTTCTATTTTGTAAAAAAAACAAGTTGTTACAAAAAGAGTCATAAAAAGACAATGATTATTTCCTGTGTTTACTAGGTGGCCAATAAAAATATATTTCTCAAAATGATTGTTCACTTATTACTCGAAATGAGTATGCAAAATGATTATATTCTTAGTGGTGATCTGGTAATTAATTTCAACTCTACAAAGAGTAAATTTTAATATTCTCCACACATGTTAATAATTTTAAAATTTTTCAAAACATTTGTTCACTTATTGTTCAAAACTAGTATATAAAAGACTGTACACGTAGTGTTTATTAGATAACTAACTATACTCTTAGCCTCATATATAGGCTGGTTTATTCTGCACTCTACTTTGAGAGCACAATGAATCCAAATCTACTAAAAACGATTGCGTATTTAAAATACGAAAAAGCTTTCTTGTTCTTTTACTCAAATCGGCTCAGGAAATTTCTTCAGGTAAACTTTGGTAATTTGTCAAAAGTAAAAATAAACAAAACGTATTCTGGATACAGAGCAATGAGTAATAAAAATAACAATTAAACTTAAAAATTTTCAATAAATATAGAGAAAAGAATATTAGTTTACAAATTATTTTTTTTATAATCTACTAATGGTCTAAGAAAAAAAGAATCAATTGCTGGAGTTGATATTGAACTCTTTCATTTCAATTCCAAATAAAATACATCACTATCTTATTGTCGCTTTCAGAAGATCTGAAGAGCTTAGGCTTTCTATGCCCTGTCTTGAAGAGTGAAATTAAAAACCATTGCATAACTTTGTATCAATAAAAATGCATTGAAAGATTAACTGCAAAATATAAATTCATTCCTAAGTAGACGTAAAATCTTTCCTTTTGAAAGATATTTCATTAATAGTTTTCTATAAACAGAAAATAATTTTAATTGTGGTAAACAAAATTTTTCCATATTATTAACATTTCTAAACAGTTCCTGTTTGTTTATTTTTATTTTGGCAAAAATATCTTTATCTAAAATTAGCTGAATATAGAAATAAGAAATATTGAAGCAAATTAAAGTCAACTTAGGGATTTAATTTGATAAATGGTTTTTAATAATTGTAAATCAATGTTAAATCGAAATGAACAACATAATAATGGTCATTGCCACCCCATTACCCCACAAACAACAAAACACCATGCTATTTACTGTAGAAAGAACATTGTATCCACGCATACATACAAGGGATATTGTATTAAACTCTTCCTTCTAAAAAAGTATGCTTATAAAAGCCAACAATAACAAATATTCAGTGAATGTGAAAATGACAGGGTGTAAACTGTGCACCATTAATATTGAGGGGAAGAGCACGTTCATTCACAATGTAATTCGATTCTATGGTGCTAAGGACAAAAATATGTTTGATTTTAGGCTTAAAATGTCATTCTAAAGGCTTTAAACGGAATTATCCTCATAGCAGGGAAGGAGGGGAGAGTGTAAAATTTTAGTTTATAATTTTTTTCTTGCTGTTTTGTTTTTTTATTGTTTTATTATTATTTTGCTATTGCATTGTTAATAAAATTAGCATATAAATTAACTTTATCATGTACATTTTATGATGTGGTTTATATAAATAACATATTAAAACACACACACAAACTACAAAAGTCATCCAAAATTATTGACATCTATTTTATGTCAGTTGTAATCCTTTATCTTTTTTTTATTCACTGTCGTTTGTTTCATACAAATCCATGTTATTTTAGTTATGAAATTTTCTATTTAGAAGGATTAAATTAATATTTTCATTTTGGACTAGGACTATTTTGTTTGGCTCATTAGTATGCTTGTGCATGTCTGGCTGTAAATCAATCTACAAGGATTAGCAGAGATAGTGATGAGAATGATGACAGCATAAACTGCCAATGACTTGGCCCCTTAGCTAAATACAATCTACATACATATGTTTATATGGGGTTTGTTACAATATTTAAGTTACATTAGAACTATTTAAGGGCTTTCCGTCTAAAGCACGTCTTTGGAATATTAAATATCATGTCATACTCTTTGAGAGTATGTGTATTTATCTACACATATATTGTGACTCCAAACTCACCTGTACTCTTGATTCTGTTAATCCAATGCGCATTGCAATTTCTTCACGCATAAATATGTCGGGATAGTGGGTTTTTGAAAAACATCTTTCCAGTTCATTTAGCTGCGCCGGTGTGAAACGTGTTCGATGGCGTTTCTGTTTATTATTTTTATCCGGATTCTGTAAGAAACATAAGATGGAAACATATACATGAATGTATTAGTATTATTGATGGCTACATTCATTTAAACCAGGATGCTGCCGAAATAAACAAACATGCAAAGAAATTGTAACAGTAATGTAAAAAATAAAAAAATATTCACCAACCAAATTAGTTAATACTTTTAGTTTATTTTAAATAAACTTATTAAAGAAATATAAGTGGCGAATAGAAATTTTGGTTAATGTAATAAATTTAATCAAGAAGTAAATAAAACAAAAAATTGTAAAATGTTCAATCAGATTAAAAAGATTTCATTTTAATTAAAATTTGTAAAAATCATAAAATTTTTATTGTAAAATTTTAATCATTGATTATTTTTTATAATTAAAATGATTTTATGGTTATTAAACATAAATATAAAGAAAAGTAAAATAATAACGAAATAAAGTTTGTTAGAAACATTTACAACTTTCTACAATATTTATAAAGGGAAGTCACACTTACTTTCATCGATTTTTGTTTAATTTATTAAATTTTTAATTATTTCATTTTATTTGCAAGCAGTCATATTTTTTATAATGTTTTTATATTTATAATAAAACATTTATATAGATCCACATCAGAGCATATAATACATTTATAGATGCACATAAATAATTGTATTTAAAAATTTTGTTTTTATAATTTTAATCATTTTGTTTTTTTTTTAATTTTTGATATTAAAAGTTTTTAAGTAGAAAAACACCAAGGAAGAAAAAAACGAAAAACATAGATTAATATTATATATGAAATGATTTTTAAATTATATATTCTGTTTAGTTTATTACAACTTACCTGATCTTGTTGTTGCATACTGTTATTGTTGTTATTACTGTTATTATTATTGTTGTTGTTATTACTGCCAAGAGAATTTTGAGTATCGCATAAATTACTCGAAACATGCAAACGTGCACTAACACCCACTCCTCCACCATTCAATGAAATATCATTGTTATTGGGTGGACCATTTGTTAAATGTCCAAAACTATTAACACCGGCATGAAGAGCGGACAGGGCGGCTTTAGGTAAATCACAATCTTTGGGACCTAAAACAAATTTAATTATTATTTTCTATTTAGTGTAATTTGTCAATATAAACTATTAATTTGATTAAAATGTGTATTATAGGACGTTCAAATATCTTATGGTTAATATAATTTTGAACCCAAAACTCAAACATCAAATAATTAAAAATAATTAAATAGATTTTATGTCAGTTTTTGGTATCAAACTCAAGTAACCATAAATTGGGAACCTTTTTATTTAACCGATTATTTCCCGAGATATGTATGACTTAACTCTTTTCATTAAAATATAGATTTTTGGTCTGGCATTTAAGCGCAAATTTACTCTGACACAGATAATTTAAGATTTTTCATAAATATAAAGTTTTCTGGAATGAAATTTGAGCTCTTTTTCCATTTAAACGCGTATTTACCAATTTAAGAATTTCCATAAAAAATATCGATTTTTGGTATAAAATTTATGTGATCACAAATCCACCTATATTTTCTGAGATATCAACGATTTAAGATCTTTTATTAAAATATCGACCTTTGGTATATAATTTAAGATATTGGTGATTTAAAATTTTTCATAAAAATCGATATTTGGTTTAAAATTTTAGTGATCAAAAATCGAACTCCTTTTTCTATTTAAATGGGTGATTTGAGTAATCACAAACCGAGAATGTTTTTCCATTTAAACACGTATTTGCTTTGATATTGATTTAATATTTTTCGAATTTGTATGATCGACCTCCACCTTACACAAATTTCATATTAAAAATCGTTATTTTAATGAAAATCATTACGTCAATATCTCGATTTAAAATTTTTCATAAAAGTATCGATGTTTGGTATAAAATTTGAGTGATCACAAATTGAGCTCCTTTTTTCACATAAATCCATATTTGCTAAGATATTGACGATTTATTTTGATATAAAATTTGAGGGATCACCAATTGAGCTTATTTTTCCACATAAACGCATACTTACTTAGATATTGATGATTTAAGTCTATTTTTCCATTTAAACGCGTATTTGCTGAGATAATGACGATTTAAGATTTTTCATAAAGATGTCGATTTTTTAAATTTCTACATGATGTTGATTCAATTATATAAATAATTAATTTCAAGGATAGTGAATTAAATCTGTTTTGTATATATTTTAGGATTTTGTTTTGTCAATTAAACTTTTCCAATTGAATTGTTCTTAACTGATGTGACATTTCACGTAAATAATATATTTTTTTCCATACCTTTATGCCAAATATTATATAGTATGATGCGTTTTGATATGAAAATACTTTTAAGTGTCTAACATTTAAAATAAAAACAAAAACACGATTTTATTGATTATTTTTATATTGATATTTTTCTTATTCTTCAATATTCCTTTGTTTAATTAATATGGTAAATATAAATTTATATGGATAGATATGTGTTATTTATAAATATTTGTATTATATTTCGTAATTATATATTCATATTTTTAACTGCTTTTCTCATTAAATTTGCACAAAATAATTGATAGAGAATTCTCACACTATTTGACCAACAAAATTTATATAAAAATACGTAAATTGTAATATTACTTTTTTTTTGTTTCTTATAAATCCGTAATTTTAAATTTGTGGACTGATGCCGCGCGTATGTGCTTCACTTAACTGAAATGTTCAAGTAAATTGAATTTTTCAACAACCTGTCATTCAAAAGATGCCAAAAACACCAGTAGAAAAAAGTGGATAACAAATCACATACAAATACACATACGTTCAGCACTTAAACGGCAGATACAAATACAATAAATTGTTGGAAAAAATCTCGCTATAAAACAAACGTAAATTCAAATAATACAAAAAGAAACAAATAACACAAACAACTTTTAAAAACGTCAGCCAGTCAGTCAGTCAGTCAGTCGGAGAAATGAACATATACGAAATATATTCGAAAAGGTGAGATTTTAAACCTGTGTAATTTCACAAAACGTTAAAAAGGGGTTAGTTTTGTAATCAAAACAAAGAACACGAAAACAAAAAACACACGCATGAACTTCATGTTCAACTATCTATTAGATGCAACTCTAACTACTGCCAACATTTCCTTTGGTATCGACTGCTGTTGATGGAGATGCTGCTGTTTCTTTTAGTAGAACAAATACAAAAAGTAACAAGTGCAATAGTTATGATCGGTTACAACGACCTTTTGTTATTCTACAATATATCTCACTAAATTAACCAGATTTGTTCAGTAATTAAAGTGATTTCATGTAATATAAATATAACAACTGGCGTAAATTTTTCTACACTTTTGTCTTTGTATTTCAAATATCGACATAAAGAACCGTAGTTAAATGGTGTAGGGTATAACCAGATTGAAAAGAAATACAAATAAAAATCTTTCTATCATTTAAAAGTTGTTCTCAATCTTATGCAAACATATCAAGTGCACACATTAAAACAAACTGAAACATTAGTAAAGGGAAACAAAAATAAAAATCATACAAATAAGCAGTTTTGTGTAGTGTAGAACCTAAAAGAGTTTTGAGCTTAAAATTATATTTCTCAGTTTGTAGGTCGGTTAGTTAGCCAGTTCGAGAATATAATATTTTTAACACATATATGTGATCAATTCTTGTTTTCGTATCTTAAACAAAACAAATTGTTCAAAATAATACAACTTAAGAAGCAAAATATAAAAGAAAAGAAAAAAATCTGAAACTTTATTTGTTTTCCAACTCAATGCTGGTAAAAATGTACAGAATACAATAACAAATATTAATTTATAATAATATACATATATATATTTTTTAACTAAATTAAACATTTACACATCGCTAGTAGTTGTGAACTCACGCCTGTATGACGACAAATGTTATTTTTTTCCTGAAATATTTTTTCATAAACAAAACACATTATAAGTAAGTACATTTAACTGAAAGCACAGTTCAATTTTAAACGAACTGTTGATTTTTCAAGTCAGAAATCAACTTACAAAGAAAATGTATTATTCATGTATTTTCTATATTTTTAATTCGGTTCAGTTTAATTTACATTTATGTATCTAATCTCACAAAACAACCTGATAGTTGAGTCTGTATGAACGAACATGTTATTTACTTGTAAGTGTAGGTGTAATACCATCGAATAAATAAATAAATTGTTTATAAGGTTTTTGGAGATTTTTAACTTTAGCTTACAAGAAAATAATTTTACACATAAAAAATATTTAATAAATTTAAAATTGTTTACAAAATATTACCATTTTAACACAATCTTCATTCATAAACGTTAATACAATAAAAAAATGTAATTATCGTCAACTAAAACGGAATGCTATTAAACGTTAATAGTTAAATGTTATCAATTTTCTCATGGTAATATTTGTCTGCTTACTAAAACATTCTAATTCAATGCATAGTTTGAGGTGATCTCTTTATAATAATTTTCTATGAGCAATGTTGCCAATTTAACACAGTTTAAACATACCAGACAAAAAATTAATTTTCATAACAATAATCAATATTTTTACTAAAAATTTATTTTTAATGTAACAAACCTGAAATAGCTCATTAAAGGAATTAAATTCTAAACCAGCGAAAATTTGTGATCACTCATTCTTCACACCACATAAATTTTGTATACAAGAATTTAAAATTTCTTCTTAAATTAAAAATATTTTTCCTTTATCATAAGAACAATTTAGTTTTCTGCGTAAATTAAAAGAGATAGAATATTTGTCGTCTTCCACCACAAAAGGTCGTAATAGAGGTTCGTATGAAGTTTGTAATACCAAGAAAGACACATCTAAGACCCTATATTGTATATATTTATATATTCTTGATCCACATCGTATTCTAAGTCGATTTAACGATCTGCATCCGTCCATCTGATAAAAACACTCTCATGCCAAAACTACTTGACCACATCAATTGAAATTTACCCATAATATTTAATAAAGTCGTTTCAGATATATAAAAAATATAGTATTATTTCAAAACTGTTCATAGTAATATATTCAAATGAATTTGTACACACATGTTTATAACTGTTGCGTTATGAATACCCCGCAATGTATACATATGTTGCTAAGTTTTAACAAAACGGTGAATATGATCGTGTAATGTTCGATAATGTTGCATTATTTATATGTCGGTATTCGTATGAAGAAAAACAATATTATGTTATATCTTGCAATACTAAACAACAAAAACTTCTTAAATTTTTAAAAAGTTTTCAATCTCATATTTCTATCATAATCGATTACTCAAAAATGTATCAAATATGAAAAATAATATACTAAATTTCGATCGGGTACACAATTTTCAACACTTTCATAACTTGATCTGAATTACAAATTGAAATGAACTAGAACTAAACTAGAACTGAACTAGAAGCTAAGTATAAAATGCAAACTTTCTGGCTCCAAGCTTTCTCCGGTGCAAAAATAAAAAATTTATGAAATGCTATAAGTCTAATTAAGGTCAATATGATGCGATATATTTAGAATATACAAAAAACTGAAAGAAATATTAATTTGTGAAACTGATTTCGTTTCGTATTCTTGAAAAATGAGCTTATCTTAAATTTTCCAATATTTTCCAAAATATAAAATATATTTCAATCAAATATTTAATCTTCTTTAACGAATCATTTTAATCATTTATAACGAAAAAGATGCATATCTTTAATTGACGAAAAATCCGTTAATAAAGTTTAACAATAAAAAATAAATTTTAGCCCCTATAAACAAATTGTACCAAATGAACTTATAATTAAACATTTTCAAACGCCATAGCATAAAAAAAAGAAAACACTAATTTAACTCTTTATTTACTTTAGTAAGATTATGTTATATAAGCGATTATTCCATTTCTGTACCTGTCGAATATTGACTACTGTTTATGGCAGTTTAAGTCATAAACTTGACCATTGTATTTTTATGACGCATTTTAAGATCTCGAATTGATGTTAAAATATTCTTTACGTGTGTTCTTAAGCGGCATTTCGGCTTACTGTTTGATGTTTATAAAAACAAAAAAGTGTTGAAAATCTAGATACATATTTCAATCATTTTTATTGTTATATAAAATACACATTACAACATTAAACAATATTTTGGATACAGATTTCAATTGCAATTTTATTGTAAGTTATGAGAACATTAAAACAGTGTTGGATATTTTATCTACCATCTATCAGTAAAATAGTTCAAAGAAACAATGCAAATGTCTATTTTCAGTTATGTTTGCACATAGTTTAGCGATTTTCTTGTTTGTTAGTTACTTTATTATTCTAATCTAACGCAGTTTTATCTTTTTAAATCAACATTTAAAATGTCTTTTGTGCTCTTGTGTTGACGCCTAATTCTAAAATGCATTTTGAGATTGAACAATATTTTTAGCGTTACATTTCAAACGTAGATTTAGAAGCATAAGAATTATAACATATTATGATCGTTAAAGAATCTTCCACTAAATTAACCCTATGTAACAATGAATTAAGAATTTAGCTAAAAACCCTTATCACTAGTTTTTAATGTACAGTAGTATGAATTCAAATTAATTTTTATAATCATATAGTACAGAGAGTACAATGGGTTTGTGTTTATGTTTTTAATGCTCAGAAAAAAAACGCACCATTCAGAATCTCTCGACTTGTCGCTCTATCTGACTGGATATATTTGTGAACAATAGACCACATTTTTAAATATTTTTTAATGAAATTAAGCACAATTTCACCTTGCCGACTAAAAATTAATAAAATTTGGAAAATATACATTTTCCACAGACTTTAACTTAAGTGCCAAATTTCATTTCAGCCTCCATACAAATGTTCCATCAGAAAAAGAGTTTTAACCGCATAAAATATTAAAAAGGATTAATATTTTAGTATATAAACTAAGCTAATTTAAAATTTATTTTGAAAAATATACACTAAAGTATTTCCAGATATAAATACCTTCAGAAATGTTGTGAATTTTTATAAGATTTTATTCATTATGCAATTGGACTAAAATCTATTCTAGTTTAATTATTTACTAATAATTTTTTTCAATATATTTCAATTTTTAATAAAACGGAAATAATTATGCTGTAAAAATATTTTATATGTATGCGAATATCTTTAAATTAAAAAACGATTACAATATTAACTTCAAATTGAAATATGCTAGTTATTAAAAAAATCAAACGAGTTGCATATTCCTCCAAATACTCATGAATATTCAGTTATATGTAGACACGTTTTGTCTTGAAAACAATATTTGTATGGATTTAAGTTACCAGACAAGTGCTAATTTTTACACATACACTAAGCTTGGCTACTGTTAATTAGCGTTTTCCCATCATCGTCTTATCTGTTTCATTTCAACAATTACAAGAAAATTTAAGATGTGTCATAAGTATTGTGTATGACAAATGATTCAGTGACATAGAGAAAAGTTCGTTCGGTCTGGTGCAACTGAAGAAGTGTCATTTAAAATAAACTATGACGTATCTAAAAAAAAACATGTTTAAATAATAATGTCTGTATGTACATTTTATAGACGAATAAACATAAACCTTTAGAATATGCACTTTGCTGAGAACAACATTTACAACATAGCCGCCTTCAGGAAACTGGATACAAATATTTAAATTGAATTTAAAATCTGTCCAGAATTTCAGTAGTTGTTGGTATAATAACTTTGGTAGATCCGCAGTAACTTATTTGATTGATGCTTCTTTCTTATTACTATATTTCATGTTAATATTTCTCTACCTTTTCCATGATTGTGTTCGTTACTCTTCGAAATCGTGATTAACAAATTAAAGGTGCGGTGTTAGGTGTGATATAAGTTTACGCGGGCTTTTTATTATTTGTTTATTTGTTCATTCCCCTTTATATTTCTTCGTAATTGCACACACATTATTACGTATGCATAAGTTTATCAAGTAAAACCATTTTTTAGAAATAAACATTTGAAAATAAATCTTTTTATTTTGTAAATTTAATATATAATTACATATGTATATATATTCGCAATATACAGTGTACTCGCGAAAATGTAAACTATTCAGAATAGTGAACATAATTTAAAAAAAAATTTGTGTTTACGGAAAATATTTTTCTAAGTTTCCAATATGTATATAAGTTTTTGGAATATACGAAAAATTGCCATTAATATTTTCCTTACGAAAAGTTTGTTTGGTATTGAAAATGGATAGAATTAGTTTATATAAGGAAATTTTATATTAAAAATAAAAATGTTCCGTTTTGCATAACTTTTTATGAAATGGATCTATGCTAGTTTGAGCTCACTACCAAGCAGTAGCAAGTAACTAAGGCACAAAAACTGGACCACAAACTTGGCCGATTTTTCGCCCTTCTCTCATATTAAAAGATATCTTAAATTTGTTAACCACCTTTCATGGTATATGTTCGATTCCGGAAAAATAGAAATTGGTAGTGGTTTTGAATACTTTTTTTCTGGACTAAATTGAACGCTTCGATGATGGGTATGAAAGATTTGAATTTAAAATAATGAAACTTTGAAAGAAAATTAGAGTGGTTACGGGAATATATCTATAACAAAAATAAAAATGCTTAAAATTAGTAGATATTTCTGAAACTTTACTGTATTGTGAGACAGCATTGAGTATTTCAATATATCGAATGCTTGATATATCTTGATATACACGTATTTATTTTGATAGTTAAAAAAACCACTTTCATATAGCACTTTTTCAATACTTAGTTTATAAAATAAAAGGAGCTTTTGAAAAAAAAAAAAAAAA
>JACGTJ010000725.1:0-16510 GCA_014858695.1 Chrysomya rufifacies | reverse complement strand
ATATTTTAACATGTTACAAACGGAATGACAAAACTAATATACCCCCCATCATTTTTTGATGGTGGGGGTATAATAACAGATTAAAATACGCATTTCTTTTTCTTAACGTGTATCAAAAAATATTTATAAAATAAAATCTTGATATGAATAGAAAAAAAGTTTAACAACTACGTCTTTTTTATTTATAATTCAATTCTTTTATGAATAAGTTAAGTTCAATGGCTTTTTTTGGAACTATTATTCTTTTACAGCAGACCATTATTATTATTTAAAAGCATACGTTTTTTTTATATATGTATAAAAATTGTTTTTTTTTTTTCTTTATTTTAAGAAAACTATTTTCTATGTAAAAAATTTTTTAATAAGTTTAGTTTTTGAAATAAATGATGTGTTAAATTATTAAATTGTTCAAATGAATTTATAAACAAATCACGTATTTCTTTTTTAAAATATGGCAAACAAAAAAAATAATAATTTAATAAAATAAAATACAAATAGTAATTAAATTATTTGCATTTAAAATTATGTATATAAATAATAAAAATACTAAATAGATGACATAATATTAAACTTTTTTCTTTATTAATTTATATATATTATAAGAAATATGCTTGAAATTAATAAAAAAATGTATTTATAAACGCAATAAAGCTATAAATATAAATAATTATAAAAACTTAACTTGGCGACAATGTGGTCACAGGTAAATTTAAATAAGTTTTCTTTTCTAAAGTATTTGCTATAGGAAAATTGCGATTGAAGTAATTACCAAGTTTCAAAATCCAAAAAACTAACATATCACAACTTAAGTTGTTTTGCCAAAATAAAGTTATTTAAACTAAACAAATTTTGACAGGTTTGTAGTATATTTTGTTTGATACGAAAAAACTAACTTATCACAACTTAAGTTGTTTTGCCAGAATAAAGTTATTTCAATTTTGTTTGGTACACAAAGAAATTTTAAAAAATTTTATAGAATTGTCTTGAAAATTTGTAAATTTAACTTTTATCTACCCAGTTTTGAAAATTTAATAAACTTATTTCATTTAAATCCCCTTTTTCTTTGTTTAATCAAAATATTATTATTCTTTTGTTCCTATAACATACAAATGTTGTCCTTGTAAAAGATAAAATGAGAGAAACACCACTTGTTTCACTTAAGTTCAAGGTGAGTACAAAAATCCTTTTAATTATATTTTTTTCGCGTAGCTACACAAAATGTTATAACAGTTTTATTTGAATGTAAAAAATTGAAAACATTAAACTTATATAAATTTTGTGACCTTACATTTCAAGGTAGCAAAAAAAAAAAAAACTAGGCAATAGTATTAAAAAAAACGTCATAAATAAAAAGTTGCTATTTATAAATTTAACGAAAATTCTAGTTGTAAAGTTAAAAGTAATTTATTTTTATCAAATAAATGCTAAAATAATTGGAAAATTTAAGAATCTTTTAATATTTATGTTATTATTTTTACAATTAAAACTTTTTTCTAAGTAACTAAAAATTCGCCAAATTTTTAAAAACTGCAAAAAATCATCTGCCACACGTTTTTCCTCCCCGATCTGGCATCACAAATCCTTTACATTTGCTGTAAATTTCAATGTTGCTAATATGCAATTAAAAGCAAATATATTATAAACATTTTTACGAAACGAGTGTTAAATAAATATAATTTCGATTTCCTATAATTTCACGCCCATTTTTTCCAATATTCTTCGAACCATCTAACAGTTAGTCTAAAATTTTATCGTTTTATGTTCTTTCCTTTCATATTTAGAGCGAAATATGCCTAAAAAAGCATATTTTTATGAGTCGGCGAAAAAATAGTGCGATCACCCCCATTTTTTTCCGTTACTATATTATGATTTACCTTAATATTCATCTTTGTACGTTCATCTGTTCATATAATGTACTAAAATGCAACATAATGACAAATTTTCATGGATTTTTATTCCATAACTTCCTTATTTATAATCCAATTCTGCCCGAACCTTACATGTATAAGATAAATATTTGTATCAAATTTCGTCTTCCAGGCGGACGGACATCGCTAGATCGACTAAGAATCTTAACAGGACCCAGAATATATGTATATACATATTGAAAACTTAGAACGGAATGACAAACCCAATATACTCCCCATCATTTTTCTGATGGTACTATATAAATTGTTATATTTATAAGTTATTATAATTGAAAAGCTCAAACGAAGTTTAAAACTCATAATAAAATTAGAATATATTTATTTAGAATAATTAAATAAGAAATGAAGTTATATTGATCTAAAACTTCAACTTAATAAGAATTTAACTAGTCCAACAGAAAAATATAATAAAAATGTAATTGAATAAGAAATGAAGTTAAATTGATCAAAAAGACTAAGAATTTAACTAGACCACCAGAAAAATATAAAAAATGTAACATGTTTTCCGTGCGTAATCTGACATTTGAAAACGCTGTAAATTCGCTATAAATGTCAATGTTGTTAATAAGCAATTAAGAATAAAATTGCACAATAAACTTTTTGTAAAATTAATATAATTTCTCATTTAAAAAAAAGTTATTATGTTTTAAAACATAAATTAAGTTTAAAACTCAATTATTATAATTTAATGTAAATCTTAAATTAAAACACGACAAAGCAAAACAACATAATTTTTACTAATAAGATGATAAACGAAATTTTAAAATAATAACTTTGTGTTAAAAAAAAAAATCAAAAATTGGTATAGCAAGGTGTAGGCGTTTTTCAGAGTCTTACACATGCAAACAAAATTTTTAAATAAAAATTCAATTTTGTAGAAAAACAAGAGCAAAAAAACACACAACACAACCCACACACGAAAATATGTATTTTTTTGTTTTGTTTTTGGAAAAGAATAAAAATATTAAAATAATATTTTTTTAATGCTAAAAATGTATAAAAATCAGGAAATGGTAATTTCCATAATTTAAAAAATTTTAAAAATAAAAAGTGAATTAAAATTCATGTTTAGCAAATTTGTAAAAGATTCATAAGAAATTATGCTAATTCTAAATGTATTTATTTATAAAAAACGAATAACTTTAAACTTTACTTTAAAACTTTTTAAAGATTTTATTATAATTCTGGTTTTATTTTAAACAACATCCTTCAAGAATATTTTAAATTAATTTTAATTGTTTTTACTCGTGTACTTATAGTCCTTGATGTCATTTTATAAAGTATGGTCTTATTGTTGCTGTAAAACTCATTTTTTTTTTTTGTATAATAAAATGTCATTTGCATTCATCAAAAATACTTTTGTTTTATTCAACATCATCTTCATTATTGTTGTTGCCATTGTAATATTTTAAAATATTTTCTTATTATACTTATATATCACACACATTATTATCAACAGATTATAAGGAGGGGGCTGTGATACAGTTTTTTTTATCTTCACTTTTATTTCCTCTACTCTCGAAAATTATGCCAGATAAAGATGATTATGAATCATAAAACTATACATTTTCATTTTCCGTTTCTTCTTCGCCCACATTTCACTTAACCCACAATAATAAAGAACAAAAACATCTTATACATCAGTCATTCATGCATGCATACATACATAAATGAATCGGAGCCATACGGAAAACAAATACAATATGTAGTAGGTTTAATTTTATCTCTATGCCATCATCTACTTACTCTCTCCCCAATGTTAATTTCACATTTTCAAAGTCTGGCCCTTTTGTGTTCATGTTTACATTGGGTAAAAAGAGTTTGCATCATTTGAAATTCATATAAAATCTAATGAGTTCAAAGGTTTTTATTTTATTTTAATAGAAAAAATATGGGTCTCTAACATCAAGTCAACACATCAAGTCATTATTTTAAATGTCAACAGCAGGAGTTAATTTATGTTATCAGCTAAGATGCCAGATTAAAATCAAGTTTGTTTTTCACCCACCATCACTACGGTGGGTTAATATTACACAGAGTAATGAAATAATGGAAAAATTGTATATTTTTTTATTTGAACTTTATATGGTTGGTGGGCCGTTATACGCCCATTTTTGTATCCAACATTTATCATAAATTCATTGTAGTAGGTTCTTGCATTTCTGATTTGTATGACATGGAATAAAATTTCTTAAAATATCGGTTATTTGTGGGGTTTTTTGTTAAATAATTCTCTTGTTTATAAAACGATTTTACCCAGAGACTAGGACAAATCTAATCAGAATCTTATAAAGATCAAAAATATACACAGTAGACTAGTGCGAACGTAAAAACGGGAAAACATGAATATAAATTTGTTGAGGTTTCAGAGTTTAAGAAATGTTTACGTTTTCGAGGGACATTTCTGGGTTTTTGTTAATTAATTCTCTTGTTTATAAAACGATTTCACTCAGACACTCGGACAAAATTAGATCTAATGAGAATCTTAGAAATACCAAAAATATACTCAGTTGTCTAGTGGAAACGTAAAAACGGGAAAACATGAATATAAATTTGTTCACGTTTTCGAGTTTAAGAAATGTTTACAATTTCGAGAGACAATGAGACTCTGTTCACAAAATGCAATATCCAATAATCTCTATAGATACAATTTATACAGTGACTACTCGTAGTTTAGTCACTGTATAAAAATTATACCAAAAATTAAATTTAAAGCTTTAATAAATCAAAATTTATATTATCAAATATAAATCATATTTTATTAAGATCTAATACTTTTTACTTTAACATTGTAATAATATTAACTTTCGAAACCTTTTAATATTTTCTTCTTTTTTAATATTATTGCATTATAATCTCATAAATGTTAATTTTCATTTTATTAAATGGTTTCTTCATCACATTTTAGCTACTAAATTACCTTTAAAACGTTATTGTCTAGAAAATAAAAGTGGGCGTATCATGCGTTTAAATTGTATTTTTATTTGGCCATACAATAAAAATAATATATATATAAAAAAAGAATATATCAACTTCTATTTTACTTGGCAACAACAAAATGATTTTCTTTTTAACGCTAAAAGAAACAGCCAGAAAAAAAAGAAAACTAAATTTCATTGAAAATGTTTGTTTAGGATTTAAATTATATATAGATGTTTTAAACAAAAAAATAATATTTGCACTAACCAAAAGAAAATTAGGTGTTTGAGATTTTAGAAAAAAAAAACATTGTATTTATCTAATATTTAAATATTTAAATGGAAAAAGAAAATGGTACAAGCACAAATGTTTTAACACGTGATAGGAATAAAAATTAGAAAATGTGCAGATACATTTAAAACAATTTCTCAAAATTTCTAGAAAAATAAGAATGTTTTTGTCAATTTTATGGGAAATATTATTTAAAATGACATTGTTTATTAAAAATATTAGATATTTTATAGTTATAAAATAGTTTAAGAACAAATTTATTGAAACTAATTGCAACTGTTATGCAATTCTGTGGAATGCAATTGACTTAACAAATCTTCAAAAATAAATAACAACAAATTATGTTATTTTGTAATACAAATGACGGCAAACAACTTTTGTTTTCATGTGGCATCACTGTAGTAAATATCCATATAACTAATATAGTTTGACATTAAAATTAAACATAGAAATTATTTGCAATTTTTGTAAATTTTTACTTAAAAATTCAAACGTTTTCCAAATTACTTCAGGCTTTTGAAAGTTTGTAAATACTCAAATGTCTCTCGAAAAACGTGTACATGTCTACAAATCGGAAATGTGTATAAATTTATGTTTACTATAATCTTAAAAGTTGACATTTTATCATCAGATAATACTTTTATTTTGATAAAAATATATACTTAAAATATACAAAATGTAAGTAATTCTATATTTTTTTCTAAATTGTAAGCCATAATTTCTTTTAAAAAAAATTTTGAAAAATGTCAAAAAGTCACTCTAATGTATAATTCAATTATAATCAAGGATGTATTATAACATTATTATTGTTCGTATAATTCAAAAACAATCTAGCTTTGTAAGATAGATGAATATTTGCTATAATAAGTTTTTATTTAAGTGCGCTCTTCATTTTCCGTGAAAAGTTAGTGTCCTATCTTCTTAGTTTTATACTAGTGTACTCGAGAATATATATAAAATTGGCTTAGGAAAATTGACATATTTTTCAAAATATATAAAAATCGCTCAATCAGAAATATGTAAAATTAGTTTTCAATAAGGGAAGTGAGCCAATCACTTACAAAGATATTCAAACCCGCTAGAAAATTGATAGAAATTTGCCGTTATAACGATCCCAAATTGTGAGGGAATTACGTTACAAAAAGGGTTATTTAAAAATCTTGGGCGATGTTTATTATAAGAGAAATATATAGTGTTGCCAATTTAGCATTTTTTTTTTAATTCTGTTAAATGTCTATTTGCATTATTTAATACGGGTTTTGTTTAAACACAATAAAATTGACCTTTTTTATTAAATCTTAATAAACTACTAATAAAAAACATAAATAATTAATAGTTTTCGAAATAAAAGTAATGTATCAGAATTCTTTATTTCTATAATTTTCTGCACTTAAAGAAAAATTGTTATTTTTCATAATCTGTAAAATGCAATGAGTTCCTTTAATATAACTTACTGTTACTTGAAGATCTAAATGTTTAGAAAAACTATTCTTAACAAGAAGTCCGAAATAACACTCCGAGATGTTGGCGAAGACCTAAAACTAAACTTAAACTGAACTAGAACTAAACCAAAACTGAACTGATCTCAAACTGTAATAGGACAGATCAAAATTAACTGAAACTATTCAAAGTGTTTGGATTTTGTGGGCCCATTGTAATCTTAAAACTGGGTCGTGAAATCAGATTTGTATATAAGAAGAAAATATAAAGTATTCATAATAGTTATATTCAAAAATTTACATATTCTATTGATTAAGATAACTTTTAATAAAACTAGAGTTAAAAGAAAATATTTGACTAGATTTTATAATGAAAAATTCTAATGGTTATTCCATATGTACAGAAATGAATACTACAGATTGATTGATACGTTATACAATGTCTTAAAGCAAGATTTATAAGAACCAACCATTTTTTGTTAGAAAAATAGTGGTAACGTATTTTAAGGCAAATATTTTCTCAAGTGTAAACACTGTTTAAGAAATGGCGTCTACACGTGTTAAATTTACTATAAAATATTTGAAATTTAAAATTTTATTTGCTTTAGTTATTAAAAATGAGGAAGGAGCGAGCTCCATTTTGATATGAAATTATATACATCCAATGTTATTTTACATTTAATATGAGTACACTTTTGAGTAATCAGACTTCTAGTCATAAAATATCATGAAGATATTAAACAAACAAATAAATTGAATAAAATTCCTATAAAATTTTATTTAATTTGCTTAATAAAACATATTCTAAAAAGAAATGGGTGTGTAAAACAAATTCAAAAAAAAAAAATACTTGGGGAAAAGAAAAAAATCTAAAAGCAAAGGCGTGGTTAGAAAGAAAATTTTTATATGTATCAAATATGTATAAACTTCAATTACAATTTAAATCATAATTAACGATTTTAATTCCAAATTAATCATTACCTTAAAAATTCTTGTGCACTTTTTTCTTTTAATAATTATTAAGCACCATTAAGTTTTTTTTATGATTTTGTGTTAAACAAAAAAATATTTGTTTATATGTAAATCGATTTTTTTTTTTAAAGAAAACAACAATTTTGTATATAATGTTTTAACTAATTTTTAACTAACTAAGAGTTTTAATTGATTTATAAACAAAACTATTTATTAAACATGATTTTGTTTATATGTAATAACAAAAAATTTATTATTATTACAAAAATTAAGACGGAATGTAATTGCGTTAATATTATTTGATATTATTTTTTTCAAAATTTTTCTTGTTTTATTAATAACACTCAATAATTTTATTTTATTATGTTAAATGTCTGCTGAAATATGTAAAAAGTTTTCTTGTGGATATATAAATTTTCTTTTTCTTAACTTCTTTTTTTATTTAAATTATTTGGTTTTTAATATTTATTTTATGCGAGTGTTTTGTGTTAATAGATCAACGTTACCGACAAGACTTGTAAGAATTTTAGGGAAAATTTTGCACAACCCATAAACAGACAACATCGGTTTTAGCCATAACCTTAACTCGTTTAAAACAAATGAGATTTATTACAATACGTAGAGAGTAAAAAAAGAGAGAGATGTACACTAAGAATTCTAGTTGTTATACGAGTGTTAACATGAAAGAGAGTAAGAGCGCAAGTTTGTGGTAGATTTTTTTTGTAGTAAATCTTTAGGGAAACGTGCGCAGTAATATTTTGTAAAAAAATAACATTAAAAAGAAAATCTTGGTATAATTTATTTAGGCAAACAAAGGAAGAAAATTCTATTTCTTTTTTTCTTTACTTTCTAGAGCTTAACAAATAACTTTAATTTTTTTTACTCTTCTCAGCTGGGTTGGGTTTTTTTAGGTTGGCAACATAGATTTTTGTTTCCAATTTTAAAAGCTTTAGGAAATTTAATTTTGAGAAAAGATAAATAAGCAAGGGCATTTGAAAATTGCAAGGCAATTTAAAATATAACAAAAAACCGCTTTTGTAAAAATTACTCATACTCTTCTTTTTTTCACTTCATCATAGGAAAAATAACTTAACATTCATAAATTAATAGAAAAAAGAAAACGAACTTTATTTGAAAGAATATTTTAGCTATTTTGCTAAAACTGGAAAAGGAAGGGGGAAGGATGGTTGTTTTTCTTAAAAGCCGATGACATATTGTTGAGTGGTAATGTTGGCTGCTTACTTTTTATCATCATAATCATGTTATTATTTTTCATACAATACCGCATTGCCAATAATAATTATGTTGTTTTGGCAAAGTTTTTAAATAACAATTTTCTACATAAAAAGAAAAAACCTGAGAAAAATTCATAATATTACTCATACTTATAATGTAATAAACTTCAGAGTTGCAAGATTTAGTAGCATGAATTATAACTTGACTTAAAAAGCTTTAGTTTATAATTTATAGAACAATTTGTGTTTAAACACAATTAACAAACATTTAACTATTTTTATAATATTTATTTTATGTTTGTAATGTATTTTCATTTAATATTTTAAGATTTTAATGTGTTTGTGTGTGTGTTTTTCAGTACCATTTATACAACCCTGTTATGTTCTATTTTTTGAGACGCCAATATGTCTATAAATGTGTTTTAAACATAAAAAGCATGTTATTTTTTTTTTCCCTTTTTTTCTGAAAAGTATATTATTTATGTACATATTGATTTTATGCTTTAAAAATGTACCAATAATTTTTTATTTTCCTTTTTTTTTTTGTTTTTGTTATATTATTTTTAAATAACTCAAAATTTAGTATCTATATACTGAAATATATCACAAATATGTTTTTAATAAAGGATGATGCAAATTATTTTCTTTGAAGACATATATTTTTCATAAAGAAAGCGTGTCTCCCCAAAATAGAATTTTATAGAAATTCCATAACATTTCTTAATGAAATCTTATTGGGTTTCATAATGACTAGACAAATTTTCCATTAAAAAAAAAAAAGAAAAATTTTAAAGGACAAATTTGTTTTTAATAAGTTTTCAAATAATAATCTTAATTTATGTCCAAATAAAAGATTTTATATATAAATGAAAATGTTACTTTTTTTACACTTTTAGATTAGAAGTCTCCAGAACTTGCCAATTTGATCCCTACATTTGAATGTTAAACGTAGACTAAAGTTAATAGCATAAGAACATATAGCTCCTTAAAATTGTATTCTTTATGATATATAAATTCTTTTTTGTGCTACATTTTTAGGAATTTTTAGGAATTATACCGTAAGAAAAATAAATTTATTTGCTTTATTTACTTTTTGCCATTTACTTTAAATTTGAAAATGAACAAAAAATCAACCCTGGTAACGTTGCTAAATTTTCCACTTTTTATCTACAAATTGTTAAACAAATTTCTTACTTAAATGAAGCTAATTTTTATTAGTCGATTAAAGGTAATTCTTTGCCTTCTAAAATGTTAAAAAATCGTCACTGATTAATATGTTTTGAGTGTTTTCAAATGTAGAGATCTTGTATAATCAGATCAAATTTGATTAAAAATATAGTATAATTAGAATAAATGTAAGAAAACTTTGTTAACGGACTTGCAATTTGTTACTTTTTACACTCCTTTTTTACATTTATTTTAAAAATTTTTTTAATACTTTTTAATATGTTTGGAACTTTTTTATTTTTTTTTTAGTATTTAATAACTTTTTGTTACTTTTTGTTACATTTTTTACGCTTTTATATTTTTGATACTTTTATGCATTTGTTAGACATTTGTATCAAATTGTATTGGGATCCTATGAGAACAAATTATTATTAAAAGGAAACATTTTCCCCTTAAAGTACTGAATTTACAAAAAGAACACTCGAACTCAATTTTAACGAGAAAATTGAGTTCACGAATACAATTCTTCATTTATAACATGGAGTTTCAAAATTGTAGAAAAACTTTACTTTTATCCTCAATTATCAGTTAAATTTTGAAATATATAAATGAAAAATCGCTTGAAAATTTACAAAATTTATTTGAAATAACTAAACGTGTGTTGCCTGCCACTTTTAATGACTCCTAATCGAAAATAGTAAATTGTGAATTCATCAAATGGAAAACTAAACGATCTTAAACATTCCCTTAAACTTTAAGTTAAATGTTCTTCTCCTTTGAAAACTTTGACATAACCTTCTATGTACTATTATCCCCACCACCATCTTATCTGTCAAATGTTTACCCAATGTTAACAATAAAAAAAAAACAAAGTTGACAATTTAAAAAAACACAAAATGTTTATGTCTCCAACAAATGTTACAACATAACAAATATTGAAACAATGTTAATACTGATAGCATTGTAATGTTATTTATAATAAAAAAACAATTTTCAATTTTGCAAGTCATGGCAAATGTAATTGTGATAAACAAATAGCTGGTTAAATAACGTTTTCAAAGTTAATTAATTAAACATTAACAACAATTAACCTTTAAATAAAAATAATATATATAATATAAACAAATTCAAGTTAAATGTACAAATATTAGCATATTTATCTATAAATGTTTTTTAAAAACTAATTAAAGGTGAAAAAAGAAAACATAAATAAAGGACAAAATTAAATAATAAACGAAATATTAGACTACAGTTTTTATAAATTTAAAATTTTCTTTAAATTTTGGATATTTAACAAAAATAAAAATAAGTTATAAAACAATTTTGTTAAAATAATTGTAAATATTTTTTTTTTCTAAACAAAATTTTATAAAATTTTTTCTCTTTCATAATAAACAATTTTTTTCGTATATTTTGGTCACAATGACCCTAAAAATTATACAAATTACCACCAAAAAAATAACAACAACTTTACCATCCTCCTATCATTCAAAATAAATTTGCTGCTGTTGTTACTAACCCAAACTTTATTATATTGGTTATACTAAGTAAAAAGAAACAAAAAGTAGCAAAAAACCTAAAAATGTAATATATTTGTATATAGTACATATAAAATATCCAATTTTTATGGTGGTAGCGGTTAAGTTGGTTAAATTGTTTAAGAGTTAATCGTATAGCTTGTGTAAATTTAGTCACCAAACACTACACTTGCCACCAACCCTTTTTTTGTAGACATTTTAGGGACAGGTGGTCGCGGTAAAAGCAGCTTTTGTGCAAATATTTGTTGAGTGTTTAAAGTATTGAAAACCAAACTATAATAAAAAAAACTTAACTGAACTGAAATTAAATGTTGTTTTGTTTTATGATATTTTAATCCGTATGGTATTGAATTTAATACCACACAAACACACATTTAGTGTAGGTATTTTTAAACAACAACAACAACAATAATTTGCATTACAATACAAAAGGGGGGAAGTAAATATCAAATGATATATCATATAATGTTTTCAATAATTAAAAAAAAAAAATTGTAGAAAACCTACAAAAAAAAGAAATTTATTTAAAAATACAACAATGTATATTTTGTACATAAGCAACAATGTTCATTTGTTTACATTAGTAAAAAGCTGCCAGATTTTACGCATATTCTTCAATAACGCTAATTCTGTTTTTAGCTAAATGATTGTGCTTTAACCCATATATATTTTATTTGTATTGTTTCCTTATTGTTTATTATTATTTTTTTAAATTGTTTTTCTATTTGTTTGTTATATTTATACAGAAACCCATTTTATTGTATTTAATTAAATGTGTAAAATTATTTTCCATTTGAATTTCCACACACGTGAAGTATGAAAATTTATATATAGAATGAGAGTAATAACGTCGCAGCAGCTAGCCTAGTAGCTAGCTAGCTAGCTTTCAATTCATTTAAGCATAAAATTAGGTCAAGTACTACTTGAAAATAAAATATATTTAGTACATAAAAATAAAAGTAAAAATTATAAATAACTAAAGAAAAAAAATCTAGAAATTATTTTAGAATAGAGGATGGAGGGAGGGTTTAATTGATTGTTATGGAAAATTTTGGAAATAAAAAGAGAACATTTTATATTTATACCAGGTAGGTAGGGTTTCTGGTCCTGGTAATTTCGAGGAGGTTTGCCAATTTTTCAATCTATGTAATTATTTGAAATTTCAATATTAATTTTTGTTCATAAGATATTAGATTGAATAACACGCATATTCGCGGTTAATCAAATCATGTGGAAAGATGTTGTATGCCAAAGATTCTATCAATTTGAATTTTACATTACTATTTATTTCTTGTTGAATTTTTAAACTCCCGAATATTGGTGTCAAGTAGATTAAAAAAAAACGCCAAAAAAATTTTTCCCAAAAATTTCTCGTTTTCCAATAGTGGAACAATGTTAGGGACCAAGGGTTTATATTATATTACTGAAACAATTCCGGAGTTAAAAAACCTTACACGCATGTGAAATAGGTAAAATTAAGATATTTTTGATTATATAGCATCCCATTTAAATATGTCTTGTGAAGTAAATTTAAATAATATTGAAATAGAGACTGACTTAAAATATTCTATTTTTTAACAAGTAAGAGGTTCTGAATTACTACTTTGAAATATGGATCTATATTCTGGGAAACTCTGTTCTTATGCAAAAACAAAAAAAAAATCATTGCAAAGAATATGTTGTTTTTAATTGCTTCCCTTGAGAAAACTAATTCACACAATAAAATTTGTTTACATTGTTGGCGAGTAAATAATTGTTCTTTACAAAGACATTTTAATTATTGACATGACTCAACATCATGTTTTTTTTTTTTGAAAAATGAACACAAATCATTTTAGGAATTTACATTGTATATAATATTATTTGATTTTACTTCGTTCGGCAAAAGAACAATAGACTCCTCTTCGTTGTTAAAAGAAAGCAACGTCGTTTTTTTTTCTTACAACTCCTTATAAGGATTTTTTTCCCTCACACATTGCACAAGTTGTTGCTTAATTTTCTTTTTAGAGAGAGTGAGAGAGAGAAAGTTGGCGAGGAAAAGAGAAAAGACGTAGGGAAGAATTTTTGCTATAGCAATAATTTTCAAGTATAAGTGCACTTGTTTTACAGTTTATTTCAAAACTATGTTTGTGTATGTATGTGTGTGTCTAAGATTATTTTTTTTTTTTAGAGCTGGGAAAAAAAATTTAGTAATTGCGCAAGGGCTTTTTATTGATTTTCTTCCATCATCAGCCTGTCATACTCATAATATATATACACTACTTTATTTAAAGAAAAATTCCTTAAAATGGTAAGTCTCTCTCTCTATTGAGATAAAAGTATGTTCTATTAGAAACTTGACACAACTGTCAATTTGATATTTTAAACTCAATAAAATCACTAAATTGTAGCATTAACATTTAAAAATGAATCTTGAAATCCTTTAGGCTTTATTATTATTTCCCTTTAGAATTTTTAACTTTTTCTATATGTTTAAGGTTTCCACAGTTCAGGTTTAAACAGTTCCCTTTTGCTAAACCTGTTTAGACAAACATGTGTTTTTTAATTTTTTTTTGTTTTTTGGGAAACAAAGTAATTTTTTCTTTTGATTTCATGTATGCGTATTTTGTTAAAGGTAATTGGAAAACCTGTGATGTTACAAATTGTTAATGCCTGAGCGCTTTTTAAATACAAATTTAACGTTTTTTTTTTTTGTTTTGTTTTGTGTGTTACAAAATTTATAGACTTGTAGGTTATGTTTTGATTTATTGGGAATTTGTTTGCTTACTTTTATAGCTCAACGTCCACCACCCTCCTCCTCTTTTTTCCTTTAATTTTTCTTTTTTATATTTATTGTTTACGCATATTAAATTTTGTTTAAAAGCTTTTGAAAATATTTAACATTTGTTAACACATAACCTAACTGCTGCTACACAGGAAAAAAGAAAAGTTAATATAAAGTTATTTTTAAACATTTTTGTTACGATTTGTTATTTTTTCTACTTCATACATCTCTCTATTTAATACAACTCAATTTAATGCCCTTATTAATATTTATAACAAATTTTCTTTCACAGCAGCTAGTCCCTTCCCTTCTGTCAAATATGATATTTGTCAAAATAATATTTGGGAAATTTTTAGTTCTAGAAACTTTTAATTATGAAATGCTAAAATCTATATTAAGGAATTTAAACTCATACTTTTTTGTGCAATTTTTGACAAATTTTATATCAATCACTTTTTTATTTGCAATTTTTTTTTTATTATTTTTGATTATTTTATGTTGATTTTTATGGTTGATTGCGTATGAAGTTTTTATGGCTTGTTTTTGGCGTTAAATCCTGTATGTAAATAAAACGCCTTTTGGGAATTTATTTTAATACAGATTTATTAGTTTTTGAGTCATTACTGCGTATAAAAACAACAACAACAACAAAAAAAGGTATTAAATGTTTTACAAATTTTACACTTAATTTATTTAGATGTGATTGAATTTTATGTATCATTTGCATTTTAAATAATGTAATAAAAATCATGTTAAATTGATAAAAAGGAACGAATAAATTTGTTAGCAAATTTAAATTACACATTCATGGCTTATGTAAACTTAGTGTAATCTTATGATATTTCGTATGATATTATAGATCTGGCAACTTTACTATATGAGAAATTTAATTTTGTTAAGGTGGTTTAACTTTATAAGGTGATATTATGCGTTACAAAATAAAAAATTTGTTTATGTTTAAGGAAAATTGGTGTAATTTATCTAAGAATAAATAATACATAACCTAAACAACAGAAATAAAAAAAAAATAAAGTTTGGATTGTGGTTTATTCTCTAAAACAAATAGATAGAAAAAATTTAAATTTGGGTTGTGGTTTGTTCTCTAGACGAAGAAATATTTTGAAATATTTAAGTGGTAAATAGAGGAAAGGAAAAATCAGTAACATTATGTCTCTTAAACTAAGAAAGATGCAAAATAATTGTGGACTTTTGCTAATCTGATAAACGGACTGTTATCTAGTACCTTTTTAAAATTCCGGGATAAAAGGCATAAAACTATTTTGAGATACCATGGACTTTGTAAGTAATGTAGGTAAAAATTAGATTTATATAAAAATTCGTGACTTTGGAAAAAAAAGAAACAAATATATGTTTGGTACTTTTTTTTTTAAATTTTGTGCATTAAGGGAAAGAACAAAAATGTAAATTAGTTACTTTTTGGATCTTTAAAGTTACAAAACGGAATTCATTTTGGTACCTTTTTAAAATTCCAGGATAAAAGGCATAAAACTATATTTTGTTACTATTTTGCGACTTCGTGGACTTTGTAAGAAATAAAGATTTATATAAAAATGTTATGTAACTTCGAGAAAAAACAAATATATGTTTGGTACTTTTTTAAATTTTGTGACTTAGGGGATACAACAAAAATGTAAATTAGTTACTTTTTTGAACTTTAAAGTTAAAAATCGGAAATTTATTCTGGTACTTTTTTCATATAGTATTTAATAATGACAAAAACACTAAAATAATTAATATTCCTAGATGATCATCTAGGAATATCGATATCGTTGATTCAGATTTTTGCTTTCGTGGCACATTTTCACTCGAAGAAAATATACAAAGAAGAAGAAATACACAAATTTATACATATTTTTTCTATTCAATATACAAAGATTACAATTTTAAGAATCAAGTCAATTCGTAATTATAACATTTATAACGGAAAAAAGTCATAATTATCATATAAATAAAAATGAAATAAATTCTTTGTAACCTTTGTTATTATTCATTTTATCTTTTATTAAGAAATGTTAAAGCTCATTTTTTAAATAAGCATTCTTTCAAAGAAATTTTAATCCTAAAAACATAAAAGTATATAAATTACGTACAATTCTATAGAGTAACATTTATATAAACATTTGTACATAAAAACTGTAAATTCTTCGTATTACTATTGACATTTCATTTATCTTTTTATTTATTCTTTGAAATTTTATTTATAAAATGTACTCTTTGTTAAATAATTTAATTAACT
>JACGTJ010000698.1:4776-21208 GCA_014858695.1 Chrysomya rufifacies | reverse complement strand
TATATTAAATATACTTCAATATATTTTGATGGTGGGTATTAAAGATTCGGCCAAGCCGAATATAACATTCATACTTGTTTTTTTTTATAAGTTTTGAAAAATTTTCAAATATTTATTTTCCATAATCACTAAATTAACTATTAAATAAGCAACGATTAAAAAATTTCATTAACCGGAATTACAAAATCATCAAACTTGTAATCTTAACTAAATTTCCAACATGATTTGTATTTATGCTACTGTTTGCTATTACACCAAAATAAAAATTTAAGTCATTCTTCACAAACAATCGATTGAATGAGTACAAAACATAAATGTAAGAAAGAGAAAGAAAACTAATATAATAGTAAATTTATTTTATTATGACAATAATAAATTTTATTATTTGTTAAATACATATATTTTTGCACAAAAAAAAAAATTATGAGAAAAACAAGATTTTACATTAATAATATTACATAATTTAAACAAAGCAACAACAACAATAACAAAACCCACCCAAAAACAAACAATGAAATTTAAAATAAACAATATTTGAAAATTACATTATTAAGCTAAATATTTAAGTGGGTCAATGATCTGATTTATAATAATGACCTCTTAGTTACACTTTATAGATTTATAACATTTTTTTCACATTTTCATGAAAAATTGGGCAATTGTATTGTAGTAGAAAACAAATAATATCTAATTTATATAATTAATAACTATTTTTTTGATTTGCCTTTTTTCAGGACTGCAATATTTGCACTTACGATCAAGCTGATGATCAAGAACAGGCCGATGTTGATGATGATGATGATGATTTTAATTCTAATTATCATGATACAACAAAATCTTCAACGGTCAGTGATTATAATAATCATTTTCATAATTCCCATCAAATGTTGCATATAATACCAACAATAAATATTCACAACAATCAATCACAACAACAGCAACAACAACAACATCATCAACAGCAGCAACAGCAACATAATCAAATGTCATCATATGAAATGTTAAATGACAATACCACAAATGTGGAAGCTGTAATATTGCAAAATCAAGTGGACACATTGCAGTGGCAATTAAAACAGGTAATATGAACTTTTATTTACTTCTTGTACTTGTTTTTTGTTTTTTTTTTATTAGCCAATATCATTTTCATAGAATAATCTTAGGAAATAAATAAGAATGAAGTAAATGAGCTTATAAAAACAAAAGATCTAAGACACAAACTTTTTTTGTATAACTATAACAATTATGGTAGCCAAGGGGTAAGGGGAAGGTTAACCCATAAATGTATAAGTTAACAACTATTTAGTTTAACAAACAGTCACATAAATATGAAGTTCTTCAACTACTTACTACCAATGCCTGGTCATATATAACCTTATAACCTATCTCGTAATCGGTGCAATGATTTCTTTAATATGATAATATTTTCTGTTCCTCTGCAAGAGTTTTTTCATTCAAAATACTTTGAAGTATCATTTGGAAGATACATTTTTATCTTTATATATCTGCCTTTTGAGCATAACTAGATTAATAAGGAAATATGTATTAAGGAAAAATTTGTTCAAAAATTTTTGCGAATGTTTGCTTTTCCAATTGCAAAATCATATCCCACGATATGATATCAAAGAGTTGATATGGTCTTGACATAAGACGATTATGACTTTAAAGTACCAAACACGATGGTACCATTTTTTGTACAACTTTACATTTATCTTCTGTTTCCTCATCTTTATCATAACAAACATAACATATTTTTGCACATTTTACACCATTTGTGTTTTTTTAGATTTTTGGTACTTTTTAGAAATTTGGTACTTTTTAGAAATTTGGTACTTTTTTGAAATTTGGTACTTTTTTATCTTTTTTAAACTTGCTTTCTAATCGATTTCGAAAATGCTTTTGAATAACATAAGAACAAATTCAATGTATTGAAAAATAGAAACAATAGTTTTATGAGAACTAATGTCCCATTTACACCTTTTTTTCGTTCCAAAGCAGCTCATCACGCCCCTTTTTTTGTGCAACTTTTGTGTTTGTCTTCTTTTTCTTCATCATTGTCGAAATTCTATTCATTACGCTTTAAACCATAGTGATTTTTTTATAGCTTACTAAAAGATTAACACAATTTGTGCTTTTTTTTCGATTTTTGGTACTTTTTTTCATATTTGATACTTTTTTGGTAATCGCTTTCTAATGTGTTTTAAAATTTAATTAGAATTGCATAAGATTCAACGTTTTATAACATAGAAACAACAGTTTAATGAAAAATAATGATCGATTTTTGAATTCAAAAAAATCCATTTCATTCGTCTAGCTTCAGACGTTTAGGCCATGGGTATTCTTTTTAAAACAGGAAGTTAGATGGCAGACATAGTTAGATACATGTGTGCGTATACGGAAATATTTCGAGATGTTTTGCACTAAAAACTAAACACGGAAAATGCATAGTAAATTTAAAGTTTTATCATAAAATTCAGTATGACTGCTAGTATAGTTAGTATGATGGCCTAAATAAGGTTCATGCATATGAAGTTTAAACATTGTGCTATAACTCCATAAACGAGTTCATCCTCATAATAACTAAGATATAAGTAAATAAAACGAATATAAACACCTTAAAATCCATGTCCAGAAGTATGTGCAAATGGTTTTTGTGAAAGCTGTGTAGATGTTGTTAAGATGCCCCGATCTGAAAAGGATGTTGGTTTTTCCTAACTAAATGCTTGAGCATAGCCATTTCCAAGCACTGACATTGAAATATTGTCCAACTCTATAAAAGACTCCATTACCCAAAATCAATATTTCAATATTTGGTCGATCTAAAAGTCATCTCACTGCAAAGATTTCTAAAATATATCAATAGGTTTGGAATTATATTTTGACTTTCTTGCATTCTAACCTTCAATCCTCAATTGATCTCTTCATATAATAACGCTTTTGGGATTCCTTCCCTACTTAACGATTTCATTATTTTTACAAAAATCTACAAATAGAAAAAAAAACTAGTTAGAATTTGTTCCACTCAACGAATGTTTGTTATAGACTAGAGATCAACTCAACAACATATTGTAGAAAAAGTAATAAATATAATTTTAAGTTTAAGTTTTTTTTATGTCAAAGACATAAATTCTTGTTTGTTTTAAATATTTCTTACACTATAAACACGGATGTAATTAGTCCACTAACAACAAACAGAAGACAAACAACACAATAACGTGATTTGGTACGGTATACCCAACAAACATTTTTAGGTATACAATTCCGAATTTAATAATAAACAAACATTTAAAATGGCTACATCGAGTGATATCGAACACTAAATATTTGTAAGTAAAGTTTTATTCTTTCGAAAATTTGTGGAGCATTCTTAAAACAATAACTTTCATTGTAAAGTTTTGCTAGTCGAAGTCGATAACTTTCCTTTTTGTTGGCCAACAAATATCATATAACTAATGATGTGAGCAATATCAACATGCATTATATGTAATATATATATAACATACATACATACATTCATATATTAACAACTGAATGTGTGTGTTCTAATATTAAATGAACATGAACATATTTATGTTGTTTCTCACGACTAATTTGTTAATTATGGTTTCTTAAGGTATAATTTTCTTTAGAACAACAACGACAACAATACATAGTTTTAACACATTTTATATGTATCAATTGTCGCATTTTATATGTAAAAGTATTTTCTAACCAGAAGACTTAATATGGTCAGTACTTAAAATAAAGAGGTCATAATTATGTGTTATAGATACAAATATATGAACAATTTTTTTTGTCACGATCTTTACTAAACACGAAATAGTCATTAAACATTAACGTATATTTCGTAATGTTTAGTTAAATTATGTTAATGTTAATGGGGAATACTTGGAGGATATGCGTAAGTAATTTTGTATAAACTTTGTCAAAAAATTTAATTAAAATTTCTTCTATAACGAAATATATCGAAAATAATTAACCTTACATAAGCCAAAACTAAATGAGCAAAAATTAGATGAATCCGCAGAAAATTTAATATAAAAGAGTTTCTTTTGATGGGATTGTTGTAAGAACAATCCCATCAAAATCTGCATTATGATCCCAATGTATGACAATAAAAAAGCTAGAACCTTTTTATGTCAGAATCGCAGTACATGCAGTACTTTTTTCGAAATTTTAAAGATTTTTTCATTGGAACTTCTTTAAAACCGGGTATTCTTGCAAGATCTGATTTCACCAAACACTTTTCAGATTAGAGTGCGACCACGACCCCTACCACTAAAAATAATCATATTTCTTTTTGTTCAGCTCAGTTTTAGTTCATATCTGGTTCAGTTCTAGTTCAGTTCTAGTTCAGTTCTAGTTCTATTCTAGTTCAGTTCTAGTTCAGTTTTAATTAATTTCTAGTTCAATTCCAGTTCAGTTTTGGTTAGGTATCAGTTGAGTTTTAGTCCAGTTCTAATTCATTTATAGTTCACTTTTAATTCCATTTTTTGATCAATTCATTTTCAGTTCTATTTCAGTTTTAATTCAGTTATTTTTTAGTTCTCGTTCAGTTTCTAATGGAATATACAAATGTTGACAATCTTACCCATATTGGAATGGCGCATAACAACTAAATTATCCGTGCTTTGACGATTCGGTGGAAGTGGCGGTGCTCCTCTGGGTGGAATGGGTGGTTTGTGTTCATAACCTGTGGAACCGGTTGGTGAAGACGGGGATGGTGGTTGCTAAAATATTAAATTTAAAAATTTTATTATTATCTTTCGTATAAGGAGCATAGGCCTTATAAAATCTTCGCCATTATAGACCAAAATTGTTTATAAAAATACTCGAATTTTTGAAAAAAAAATTTACCTGTTGCTGTTGCATTTGTTTTTGTAAAAAGTTCATTTGTGGTGTAGCTGTTGAGGTTATGGAAATGCTACTGTTCATGGAATTAGTACGTGATGCAGCACGTCTTTGGGAATCGGGCGACGAAGTGCGTGAACTAACAGGCGATTCAACATTTTGGCCACTGACAACTTTAATGTCGGGGAAGCTGTTTGATTGTTGCTGTGAATTGCATTGTAAAAACAATAATTTTAATTAAGCAAATACATTTATGTTAATTTTAACTAACCTTCATGGACTCATCATAACTTAATAATTGTAGATTTGGTGGTAGACTAGCGTGGAATGAAATTTTACGAACCCAATCGTTCATAATTTCCAATGATGGTGCCTCGAACAGGAATTCAGAACCATCGGGTAACTTTAATCTGAACACGTATTTCTTCTTGGTATAATCTTCGGCACGTTCACATTTGGCTCCCAAAATATTAACAGGAGCATTGGCGGTCTTTTGTTGAAGGAAATCGTTTTCATCCTTGAAGAAGCACAACAATTGACCACACAAAACGGTATGGAATTGTTTCCATGAACGCACTGGTGCCTTTTTACCTCCCGACTGGAGACCATGTTTTCTTTCCAACATTCCTTGAATTTCTACCGGTGGCAAATCGAAACCTTCTCCTTTCTGATTCTTGCGGAATGATTGGGCACGACGACGTGTTGTGAAAGAAGGTGTACGTTTAGGTTGTTTCTGTTGAACTTTCATGGATTCGGCACGTTTAACATTTTGATCGGAACCGCGTCTCAAACGATCACCAAAGATGTTGGACGAAGAACTTTTTTGTAAACCGTATTGATCTTCTTCATAGGCGGAAATAGGTCTCACGGGTGATTGTATATTGTGGCTGGGTGTATTATTGGCAGAGCTGGCAGTTACTGTTACCATTGGACTAGAGAAGATGGGTGTCTTCTCCTGGTTGTTGGCATTATTTCTATTTTCAAGTTGCTTTTCAGCACGTCTTCTTTCATCGTTAAGCCTTTGCAATTCTTTTTGTTTCAACATTTCCAAACGTTCCTTATCCAAACGTTCTTTTTCCTTAAGTTTGGCCATTTTTTCGCTTTCGACTTGTTTGCGGAATCTTTGTTCCAACAAGGTAATACGTTTAATGGCTTGGAATTTCTCTTCTTGAGCTTCTACTGTCTTCTCGAAATCAGAATGACGTCTCAATAAATCTTCAACTTGTGGTATAGAATCACCAACTTTAGTGTCCTTCAACAAAGGTTCCCTGCTGACAATCCAATTTTCCAAAATATCAGCATCTTTCAAGAATATTTGGGTATCCAAATTAAGTTCATAGATTTCCTTGCGTTGCTGCAAAGTTTGCTCCAATAATTCGTGTCTTTGTTGCAATATTTGAATCTTTTCTTCGATTTCATGAGCTAAGAAATGTTTTTCTCTAATTAGTTTTTCACCCTTGGCCTTGAAATTTGCAAACGTTTCATCTCTAGCACGAATCTCTGCATGATGTTCTTTGATACTGGCTAACAAAGATTCAGCTGCAGCTACGGTATTGGCCAAATCCGGAGCAGTAATCTTTGCCAACATTTCATTGATCCAGGCAATTAAATCACGATATTCATCAAAGTATGATTGCAATTGCTCGGCTTGTTGTAATTTCTCTTTGCGTATATTAGATTTCTCAGTAATATCTGCCCAAGCTTCAATTGTTTCATCACGTTTCACTTCAATATGTTCCTTAGCATCAGGATAGATTTCAGCCAAATTATTAGCTTCGTTCATAACAGAATTTACTTGTTCACGTATGGCCTCCAATTCTGTTTCGAATACCAAATGTTTGCGATTCAAAGCCTGAATACTTTCCAAATCTTGACCATAATCTTCTGATATTAAATTGGCTTCCTTTTCGTTAATCAAGGAAATAGTTTCGTCAGCCACACGATCATAGACATGTACCTGTTTGGCACCATCTAAAGCATCTTTACGTGCAGATACTAAATCTTTAAGTTCATCCCACAATTGTTTAGTTTCATCACGTTTTGTTTTAATCGAAGTTTTATAGGGATTGTTTTCCTTTATTAATTCATCACCCTTCTCCAAATGAGCCTTAACTCTACCTTCATTGGCTGTCAAATTAGAAACAAAAGTCTCGAATACCAATATCAATTGCTCAACATGTTCAACATCTTCACCGTAATCCTCAGAAGCAGTAACTGCCATTTGATCGTTTATCCATTCATGGAGATCTTCAGTTTCACGTAAATATTCAAACAACAATTTGCTTTCCTGTAGACGTACTTCACGATCCTTAGCCAAACGTTTAAGTTCATCGTATTGTACATTAACAGAATCTTGTTTTGATTTAATGTTGGCACTATCGAAGTGATTGCGTTCCACTAAACTGGTAGCCAACTTATTGACCTTTTCAATGGAAGGTTTAAATGACTGTAATTCACGTTGCAAAACTTCCAATTTCTTTTGGTGAGACTGAACAGATAACTCATCTTTGCCATAGTCGGATGAAACAACAATGGGTCTCTTTTCACGTATCCAAGATTCTGCTTCATTGGCTTCTACATAGAACATTTGTGATTCTACAGCATCCAAAAGTCTTAAACGGCGTATACTGCACAACTCACGAAGATTAACCAATTTACTCTTAATGCGATCGCACTTGTATTGTATTTGTTCTAAAGCAAAGTGGTTATCGCGTATCATTTGGTCACCACGTTGTAATAATGCCTGTATTAAAGGTTCTTGTGACAATAGTTCAGCTTCTAAAGCTTGATGTTTCTTTTGCAAAGTCTGGACAGCAGTTAATGAGGTGCCCAAATCTTCAGAACCAGCAATTACTTCTTTTTCAGCTAACCATTGAAGTTCATCTTCAGCATCACGTAGGAATTGCTGCAAACTGAAAGAATCCTCCAGATTTTCTCTTCTTATTCCCAAAGGTTCGTGAAGAGTGTGATAGCGTTTGATGGTAGACATGGCGCGCTCATGAATATCATCCTTTAGGAAGTGATCAGCTTGGAAGAATTTCTCATCTTGTTGTTTAATTTGTTCAGCTAATTCTGCGTGGTGGGCGACATCAGCTTCCAAACGTTCATGTTTCTTAATTAGATTCGTTACAGCAGCCAAGTCTTTGCCATAATCTTCATTGGATAAATGAGATTCAACCTCGTCCATCCAATTGTTGAATTCATCAACACTACGATTGAAGGTAAGAGCTTCATAGGCTTGATTCAATTTTTCCTTCTTTTCCTTGGAAGCCGATTTAAGTTTGAGCCAATCTGCTTCCAACATTTCCAATTGTTGGGCGATTTCATCCTTAGCATAGTGATCATTTTTAATCAAACGTTCTCCCTCCTTGATGACATCATGTACACGGGAAGCGTTGTTAAGCAATTCACTGTCAAATGCATTATGCTTTTGTAATTTACTTTGCAAATTGCTAGGTTCACGGTAATTCTCATCCATGGCCACTTGCATTTTTTGCACCAACCAACGATCGATTTCATAAAGACTTCTAAGAAATTCTTGCAACTGTAGGGATTGTAGCAAACGTTGTTTTCTTTCTTGGGCAGAATTGTTCAACTTATTCTTTCTTCTTACAATGTAAGCTAATTTTTCTCTAATGACATCAGCTCCACTGGGTTCACCTTCTAGTATGGATTTTGCAAATTTCTCTAAATCGCTAACATTATCCGAATCCAAAAGTTTCTCAAACGCTTCGTGTTTCTTTAAGAGCCTTTCGACTGCAGTGTAAGAATCACCTAAGTCATCATTGTTAAGGAAAGCTTCTTTGTTGGCCAGCCAGATTTCAACTTGTTCTACTTGAGCCTTAAACAATTGCAATTGATGGGCTTCTGTCAAATCCTTGGCTCTTTGACTCCATGCTTCGTGAAGGTTTTGATGTAAATCTTCCAATATTTTTAAATGCTGTTTTGCTCTACCAGATTTGTCATTGTCCGATAATTGTTCGCCTTGGAGTTTTAAGTCTTTGAAGGCTTTGTCACGACCATCAATTTCGACTTTTCTTTCTTGATGTAATTCCAATTGGGACTCACAATCGTTGATGGTCATTGGTGTAGGAGCTGCATTCATTTTCTTAATCATATCGTTAACCCAAAGTTCTAGTTCACGTACATCTGATACAAATTTGTGTACCAAGTAGGCTTCATTGAGGAGTTTACGCCTCTTAACAGCCAAGTCTTGAAGTTGTTTCCACGATAATGACAGCTCATCTAATTTCTTAGCAATATCTAATGCTCTCTCGGGATATTTATTCTGCAAAGCGCGTGCATTTTCTTCGTGTTCGGCAATTTTCTGTTTAACAGCAGACATATCACGTTCCAAGGCATCTTCGCGGCGTATTAAGGTCTCCACTGCAGCTAAATCACGGCCCGTATCTTCGGAACTCATTGCCAAAGCCTTTTCTGCAATACGTTCAGCAGTGTCTTCTACATCTCTGTTGAAAACGTGTATCTCATTGGCGCCACCCAACAAAGCGCGGTAGGCATTCAAAGCTCCTTGTAGTTGACGCCATTTATTGTTGAAATCACGTCTACGTTTGTCAATATTGGCAGATTCAGCAGGCACTTGACCTTGATTAATCAATTTGTCAGCCAGAGTATTAATATGTTTTACCCTTTGGTCATCTACTCTCATATCAGAATCAACATCATCCAATTTACGCATAAGAGCATTGCAATGCTCCAAATCACGACCGGTGTCACTAGCTTGAACCATCATTTCTTTGTCTCTGATCCAGGCTTCAATCTTGTCTAATTGGTTATTAAATTCCAAAATATCTTGAGCCTCTTCTAAGCCACGACCACGGTTGTCGAGTTCGTCCAAAAGACTCTTCCAGGCGGAAAGCACACGATCAATGGCTTGTTTGATTTCAGGTGAGGATTCATGTTGTTTAGAGAGCAAGATCAAACCCTTCTCTTGTATCTCCTTAATACGACCTTGATTGGCTGCCACTTCTGCTTGGAATGCTTGATGTTTTTGTAATTTCTTGATTTTTTCATCAAGATTGGATACTTCATTGTAGTTACCGGCATCTGCTTCCAATTTCTTTTTCTTTTCATTTATCCAGGACTCAGCTTCAGCACAATCTCTAACAAATTGAGCGTAGAGAAGAGCATCTTCAAGTTTGTAACGTCTAACGGCACAGAGATCTTTTACCTTTTGACGTCTGCCTAAGACACCTTGCAAAATTGTTTGAATATTTGCACTGTCATAGTGTCTTTGTTCGATAAGTTTACGGCCGTGTTCTTGTAACAGAGCCACCTTGTCTTCTTGAGTTTGTATGAGTCTTTCGAATTCATCATGTTTCTTGATTTGATTTTGTACATCTTCCACAGTTTGACCAAAATCGGAGCTAGATAAAGCTGCTTGTTGGGAACTGGAAAGATTGTCGATTTGTTTGGCATCACGCAAGAAACAGAACAAATCGATTTTTTGCTCCAACATGATTTTCTTTTTATTCCAGGCTGTATGTAATTTGGCACGTTCATCTAACATGGCGGAACATTTTTCTTCAACTTCGGCGGCAGCATAATGTCCAGTCTGGACCATGGAATCACTTAGTTCGTTAAGTAGACGGAATTTATCTTCACGAGCTTCAATTTCTCCATAAATGGCATCATGCTGAATCTTAAGAGCTGTGGCACCGGCAGCATCACTTACATGTTCTTCAGCTTGCAAGGCAGCACGCAAATTCGAAGACCAAGACATAATGTCTCTGACATCGGTAAGGAATGTTTGTAGATCATAACTGGCAGCTAAACGATCACCTCTAGCTCCTGAACGTTCTTTCAAATCATTCCAGGCAGCTACCACTTTATCTTGCTGTTGAGCAATAGCAGCTGCATTTGAAGGATATTTAGCTTGTAAACGAACAGAATCCTCCACCAAAACTTGTAATTGAGCTTCCAAAGCTACTAAATCATTTTCAAAACCTTCATGTTTTCGAGTCAAAGCCAAGGCTGAGTTCAAATCTTTACCCAATTCTGTGGAAAGAGCAGCATTCTTATCTTGTATACGGAATAAAGCTTCGGCCACATCACGATGGAAACGATGAATTTCACCGGCGGCATGTAATTTCTGTTCTCTTAAGTTCAACAGTTTCAGAAGATTATCCCAGGACATGCGTAATTGTTCTTGGCGTTTTTCAACATCTGGTGCATAAGGACTTTCGGTATCTATCAGTTTTTTGGCTAATACTTCACATTGTACAACACGATCAGCTCCAACTTCTACACGATGTTTAAGGTCATCGAATTTGTTTTGCAACAATTGCAAATGTTCATAATCTTGACCATAATCTTCTGAAGAGGCCACCTGTTCCTGTTCCTTAATCCATTGTTCTACCTCATCGGATTCAATGAAATATTCGTGCATATATAAACTCTCCATTAGACGAAGTTGACGTTGTGATGCCAATTTATGTAGTGATTTAAGCATTTTCTCAATAAGTTGCTGTTTGGCAGAGAGGATTTTACTGTCAGGATGTTGAGCAGCTACCATGGCAGCACAGTTATGACCCATTTCTGTAACAATACCAGTATATGTATCCAATTCCAATTCAATTGTCTTATGTTTGGTTAAAAGTTTAGCAGCAGAATCACGATCGCGTCCATATTCTGTAGATCGGAGTGCATTTTGTTTTTCACCCAACCAGGCCTCGATTTCGCTAGCATCATAAAGATATTGTTGAGCTTTTAAAGACATCTCCAATTTCTTCGTGCGTTCATTGGTATTGTATTCCAAATCATTCCAGGCATCTTCCAATTTGGTGCAAAGATCTTTAACATTTTCTTTTTCGGGATGATTTTGTTCTACTAGAGATTGACCGGCTAACAGGGCCTTGTTAATCATAGGCTGATGACCCTTAATTTCAGCTTCTAATTTCTTATGCTTCTTGGACAAGGTTTGGGCTTGATGAAGATTTTGTCCCAATTCTTTGGACTTGGCAGCAGGCAAATGGTCATTAATCCATTGGAATTCATTATCCAATTCAAACACAAACTTATGATAATTTAGACTTTCCTCTAATTCATCTCGTCGCTTTTTCATGGGACCACGCAATAATTTGAATCTATTTTGTATATCTTTAGATTCTCCCTTAATTTTGTCGGCATTAAAGTGTCCCTCATGGGCCATTTCTTCACCAGAATTAACTAATTCATCAATCTTTTGTTCCCAAACAGTGATTTCAGATTCAAGCAATTGATGTTTGTTAATTAAATCCTTACAGCTTCTTAAATCATTACCGACGTCTTTACTTCTCAAGGCAGCATCTAATTCACCCACCTTCTTCTTGGCATCTTCAATAGCGCGATTGTGTTCACGCTGAGAAGCTGCCTGTTCCAATTTGCGACCTTTATCCTCAGATAATATTAAAAGATCTTTCCATTTTTTATTCAAATCACTGACGCGTTTCTCTACTTCTGGTTTACGATTATTGGCAGCAATCAATTGTTCACTATCCTTGTTAACGTTACGTAACTGGCCCTCATTTGCTCTAAGCTCACGTTCAAAAGCTTTATGTTTCTGCAATTTACGTGGCAAATTACTAAGGTCTTTATAATTTTCATCACCTGCAATTTTGGTTTTATCTTTCAACCAGGCATCTAAATCATCGGCTTCGGCAGCGAATTTATGGAAGTCCTTGGAGGCTTGCAAAGAACGTTTACGTTCAAAGGCTTTATCCTTAACGGCTTTGCGTTTCGCTAATACTTGATTGCGTCGATCATCAATGCTGAAATTAAAAAAAAAAATAAAGAAAACAGTTTAATAAATTGATAAAAATTAATTTCTGGTAACATTAAATAAACTTACTATTTGTCATCGTAATGTTTGTTGGCTATCAATTTATCAGCATTATCGGAGAAACCCTTAAGAATTTTATCCTGAGCCATTAAACTCTTTTCGAAATCTAAATGACGTTTCAAAATAGCTTCCACTTCATCCAAAGAGTTCTGTTAGATAGATGAAATAGATATTAAGAAATAATTGTTTTTTTTATTGTCTCATAAACTTACTCCTAAATTGTTATATTCCAAGAAAGCTTCATGACTTTTAGTGGTGGCATCAATTTTATCTGCCTCACGGTTGAAAATTTGCAATTCCACACATTGTTGCAACCATTTTTGTTTTTCTAACCATCCGCGATGTATGGCATCTTGCTCGGCTTTTAGACGTTCTATAATCTTAACAGTTTCCTGCATATTGGGCTTGCCATCGGATAACTGTTTACCCAGATTTATTACTTCAGCAAATTCATTATCATGAGCTTTAATATCATCTCCTAAATCATTATGTTGCTTCAGTAATTTGTTGGCTGTCTCTACATCTCTGGCTGGTTCATCAGAGTTCAATTGATCCTTAACGGAATCAATCCAGGCCAATAGAGTCTTGGCACTATTGTTGAAAATCTGTTGTCCCACAGCACTTTCAATGCGAGCCCTAAGTTCACTGCTCTTATTGTGAACTTGACCCCACATATTTTGAACTTCTTGCTGACGTGCAGTTACATTATCTCTTTCGGCAGGATAGGCATTCTTTACAGAATTTCCCAAATAATTGACACGATTAACTTTCTCTTCGATAGGCGCCAATTCACGCTCCATATTTTGATGACGCCTTTGTAAAGCCTGTACCGTCTTTAAGTCTGGACTTATAACAGCCGTATCTAATTGCAACATTTTCTCACTCATCCATACTTTAGCCTCATCACAGGTACGATTGAATAATTCCACACTGGAAGCTCCCTCCAAACTCTTTTCCTTTTGGACCTTTGCATTGTTAAGTCTTTGCCAGATTTGATGGATTTGCTTCTGACGTGCAATAATCTTGTCCAATTGGGAATGACCTTGTCTGCGGAAAGTATCTACAGCCGAATCAATTTCTTCTATACGTTTTGAGGCAGCCGATAAATCAGTTAAGAACTTTTCAAATTTACGTTTAGCATTCTCAACACCTTCACCACCCTCATCAGATTTAATCATACGTTCCTTCTCTTTCATCCACTTTTCGAAGTCATCACATTCGCGATAGAAACCAAACAAATGGATGGAGTCCTCCAAGAGAGCATGACGTTTTTGGGCAGTATCTTGTAATTCATCGTAGGTAGCGTTAATGCGTTTTTGTCTCTTTTCTACGCTATCGGAATTTTCATTAATACTGTTAACCGAAGTACGACGTTTGACCAAAGGTTTAGGTGTTACAACGGCAGGCTTGACCCTTTTAACTGGTACTACTTGCCTAACCAAAATTGTTTTCTTGACCTTTTGTAAGGCCTTGACTTTCTCAGCTTTGGGTACTATACAAGTGACAGGACGTGGTTCAATTTCGCGAACATAGTTGGCAGGCACAAAACCTTCATGACCATTTTCTTTACGTACGCACCACCAATCATCATTGGTTTTAGATTTCAAAAGCATTACTTCGCCCTTGTCCATTTTCATACCTTGACCTTCAAAAGGAAACATGGCTCTAACATGTGGTAACATTTTCGTTTCTGTTACTTTACGATGTTCCAATTTCTCCACCCATTCATCTTCCCACACTTCTTTGGGTACTAGACGTGTTTCATTTACCCATTCCTCTTGCTGTTGCTGTTCGATTTCGGGCATTTCAGGTTCGTTGGCCGATAATTCCAAAGTACAAATACCAGCTTTGATTAGTTTATCGGCTTGTTGATTAAGATTAAGAATATCTCCCGAATAGGCATTTAACTCACCCTGGAGATCACGATGTCTTTGTAGTAAAGCCTGGGCAGAAGGTTCATCATTACCATAATCTTTGGAATTCACCAAAGCCATTTTTTCATTAAGCCACGATTCGGCTTCATTTGCATCTGTATAGAATTGATACGCTTCGGCGGCATCTTCCAGCTGACGGCGTCGCATTTCCACCAATTCTTCCAGAGCTTTCCAATGTTCTTCTAAACTGTCTATTCTTGACTTAATTTCCGAAGCTCTAGGATGTTTATCAGCTATCAAACGTTTGCCAGCATCTGACATTTGCTGAGATTTTGGCCGGCGGGATTTAATTTCGTCTTCCAAGGCCTTGTGTTTTTGCTGCAAGGACAAAACAGCTCTTAAATCTTTGGCAGTAATGCCGGTCTTACATATACGCTGTTTGTCTACTAGCCAACCTTCTTCGTTATCGTAATCTTCCATAAAATGATGGAAATTGCGGGCCTCTTCCAAGCAAGCTCGGCGTTTGGCACATAATTCTTGTAAAATCTTATAGGCATCTTCCAATTCACCCAACTTCTTAGCTAAAACAGCAGCATCTTTATGTTCAGAATTTCTAAAAGGCAACGCTTGACGGGTAAAACGTTTAATAGTTTCGCCATAAGTATTTACTTGTAGTTCTTGTAAAGAATGAGCTTGTAACAATTCCTCTACACCCAACAAATGTGGACCCACATCTTCTGATCTAAATTGTATTTGCAATTCACGTATGGATTCTGTGGTACTAGCAATTTCCCTTAGTAAATTCATTAAAGTACTCATTTGTGACAAATTCAAACGTTGGTTCTCCAACAGTTCCAAAAGTTTACGCCATTTCTCCATAACCTCATTTTCACGTTTCTTCACACGTTCTTTACCATGATAATTCTCACGTTCTAATTCATCAGCCATAGCTGTTAAATCATTGAAACGTTCTACTCTAGCTAAAATATCAGCCGAAATAGCTTCATGTTTTTTGAGAGTAGCATCGACTTGTTTCAAATATCTGGGATCAGAGAGAACTTGTATCATTTCTTTTAGATAACCTTCTCGCAATACTGATTTCTTTTCGAATTTATAATTCAATTGTTCCAATTTCTCTTGTCGCAAAAGTTCTTCTCTTAAAGCTACTTCACGATGATGTTCAGCGTATTCCAGCAATTGCCAAGCTTTTTCAATATCATTAACCAATTGGCCATCTTGAGGATTGTAGGGTGGTTGATTTAAGGCTTTGAGTAGAGTGTTAATGGTAAAGTATAAAGCTTCAATTTCACTGCGTTCTTTGTATCTAGAAAGAGGAATTAAAACAGGACAAATATTATAAAGAGAATTAAATTAGTTTCTTTTTAATTCTACTCACTTTGGAGGCTTCTCTATAGTTCTGTATTCCTTAAATGCCAACAATTCTTTCTGTATACCCTCCAATGAATTGGGGAAATTACGTTGTTGCAATTCTAAAGTTTTCTGTCTAATCCAACTCAACAAATTGGTAGTCAAACGTTCATAATAAATTTTCTTACGATCAGCATCCATTAGTTGACCCACAATCTGTAATTGTTTAAAATGCATCATAGTAAATTTTAATTTATTTATATTTAATCGTAAAGAAACTTATTTTAATTTATAGTAATTTACTAAAAAGTAAATTATTTATTGCTTTTAATTTAATAATGAAAAAGAAAACACAATAGAGATAGAGAGAGTAAAATATTATAGCGATTTGTCATCTTAAATAGACCGGAACTATTAATGCAAATTATTTTATGATACAAAATACATTGTAAAGTTGCAAAATATCATGTTGATAATAAACATCATCATAAATCATAAT
>JACGTJ010000693.1:1892-12520 GCA_014858695.1 Chrysomya rufifacies | reverse complement strand
TGCGATTTCTATTAGCAAAGAAGAAGCTAAGGAAGTAATTATTACATCATCAATTGATAATAAACAACCGAAGTTTAAAAACGATGAATTATTAAATTACAACACTCAAGACAATTTCGAAAATACATCTCAATATAATGCAGATAACAGCGAATGTTTAAGTTCATCGATAGAAAAAGAAAGTAAGAGTGATGTTAAAACTGAATCAATTAATTTAAAGGAATCTCCTAAAAAATCCAAAGTTTTACACGAAGCAACATATAGTGAAGACAACATCCAAGCAGAAAAAGAATCCAAAGGTGATACAAATGAAGAAGTCAAAGTTGCACAAGCATTAAATTCGCAAGAATCGGCTTTAGATGGAAATAAAAGCCAAGAAATTGTTTCTGCAAACAATAAAGAAAATTTAACTATTTCCAAAATTCCGGATAAAATGACTGAAGCTGAAAGCGAAATTAATATTTCTAATGAAACAATGAATACTGAAGCCGATAAACATACAGTTGTAAAAATTAAAGACCCTGTGAAAGACAATTTAGAAGTAAAAGCTACAGCTGTTTCATCAGATGAAAAAGAGGAAATGTTAATTAAGTCTGCTGAATTAAAAGATTCGGCAAGTGTTAATCAACATAATCAACTACAACAAAAAGATTCAATTGATGAATATGCAAAAGAATCTGATAGTACTCAGGAAGCTGAAATTAAAATGAATGTTAGTGATGCACATACTGAATCAAATAGTATCGAATTCTCATCAAACAATGACAATAGCAAAGAAGAACCGCAATTTAATTTAAGTATTAAGAGTGAAAATTTACAGACAAACCAACTGAAACATGAACAACAAGAGAGATTAAAGATTTCTTCAGAAAGTGATGAAAGTCACGTTGAACAAAATGTCTATGATGCTAAGTCTGCAAATAAAACATTACATACGGAAAATGAGCATTCAGATGATAACAATAACCAACAAAATACTAATGAAAACGAAAAGTCCGATGCAGCTAAAACACCTACAAATATTTCTAATAAGGAAACACCAGAACAAAATTATGTTGCCAATCAGACGGATCCATCATACCACCAAATAAAATCAGAAGATATGGATAAACAATCGGATAACGAGAATATAAATGAAGAGAAACTAAGTTCGCCAGATGAAATAATTAGAGTGGATTTAAAATTAAATATTCTTAAACCACAAAAACCGATAGATATGGTCAATAATAAAGAATTACAAGATAAACAAGTCCATGGATCAAATGAAAATCAAATTGTAGTAGATAAATTAAATGAAAAGGAAACGAAAGATAGTTCGAATTATGGCCAAGAAAAGAATAAAACTATTTCTATGACCGAAAATCAATTAGTCAAAGGTATAACATAATTAAGTATTACATAGTACGTAGATATTAATTACAAGTATTATTTTCTACGAATATTTAGATGATGCAGCAAATAATGACAACAACAAAACATCAACTGAATCTAAAGAATACTCAAAAGATGACACAAATCCTGAATCCTCTAATAATCATGGTAAGTTTCGATGTTCTCAATTTTTATTAAGTACATTTGGAGATATGACTACTCAAAGTCTTCATCATGGGGCCTTTAGAGAGCTAAACAACTGAAAAAGATTTGTAGTATTCTTAGATAATTTGGATTGTCCTTTAAATACCCCAAATAGACAAAAAAATATGCTGCTAGTTTAGCAGCAAAATAAATTATTGAATTTTTCATCGTTTATGAATGTTAATACGATTTGACTTAACCACGCTTGAACTCAATGCCTTAACTATTGCAAAGGGTTTTATGATCGGACATGGGAACGGATATGGGTTATCCTGGAAATGATTTCTTTCATAGCTATTTGAACGAGTTGGAATCGTATTAAGATCTTATATGGGACAATTCTACCTTACAAGGATGCACTACAATATTCTTACGAGTTTTATTTTCGTGATTTGGAATGCTTGAATGACGTTCCATTGTTAAGTCTCCTTATCAATGAAAGTGGGCTGGTTTCGCGAACACCAAGACGTAACCGTATTCGAATAGTTCGAGCTTTATTTAAAAAAATATGGCAAATATTAGCGAGTGTTACTTTTTACCAAACCTCACTTAACTCATATTTAAAACTTTTGTTCTTAACTAACATACAATGTGCAATAAAAATTTAATTTTATATATTTATTCCACTACCATTTTTTTTCAAAATCGAAATAACAGTAACATAATTTAACATTATAATACCTAATGTTTCAATTTGATGAATATTATACTTAATTTACAACAATTTAATAAAATTACAATATTAAGCTCTCCTTTCAGGAAATACTGGAGGATTAGTTACCACAAAAACTGAGGGAGATAGTGCACAAGATCAAGTATATTACGGTAAGATATTCATATATTGAACATTTTTTAAAACGACACATTCTTATTTGGCTAGGAAACCACACATAATATTGGCATTCAAACTTCAGAAACATTAATTGGCAATCAAAATTTAAACACTGCTAGAATTAGACATTATAACGAAGGTCTCCTTGGAAGCATTTCTGGGCAACGTTTTGCAGAAACGCATTTGCGATCATTTTGGAAAGAATATTTAATGAACAATAGCAAACCGTTAAGTCAATACGATTACAGAGAATATGAACCGATTGAACCAACGACAAGTATTGGATCAAATCAACAACCTATACAGGATCAAACAAACAATACAAATTTATCTGAAAATGATAACAAAATAGATGAGCAAACTAATGATTCTATTGAAACAGAAATTACTAAAGAAACAATGACACAATCTGAATCATCTCCTATAATAAAACAAGATAATTCAGTTACGCAAATAAATACCAGTCAATTTAAAGATAATGAACGTATACCAAGATATTTTTATGGTTTGCCTGCTACCGAAATTGAAAATAACGCAAATAATATTAAGCGTAAAATCTATAAAGAACCAACTGCATTTACTATACCCATTGATACCACCAATAAAAAACATGCCCCTAAGGCAATTCATACTATGGACAAATCATTAAAAAAATCTGATGGAAAAGAAGAAGAAGAAACGGAGAATGAAACAATTTTAAATTTGGCATGCTGTGTAGAGGGAGAACCACTTTTAGATGCAGAATCTCCCACAAGATTATTTCAAGATTTAAATGAATTTGAATATGAAATTCGCGATGTTGACTTAGACATTACATATACAATTGATGAAATTATACGTTTAAAAATAGAAAACGATTCCCAAAACAATTCCGATGAAAATGACGAAAACATAAATGACATTAGTGAATATTCTGTAACGCCAGAACCAATGCTACAGACAATTATTGAGCTTAGTGAATCGGAAACACCAAAACCCACAGACCAAATAGATAAGTATTTTCTAGCCAATTTGGAAGAAATAAGTAACGTTACAAACTCAACAAGCTCAAGTTGGACAACAGGATCCAAAGACGACAATTCTTTCCTTTCAGATGAATTTCTAGATGATAAACTTAGCTGCGAAAAAAGTATGGATTCGAATGACCAGCTTAAACAAGGAGGTGGTATATATGAATTTGCAAGTGAAGATCAATGTCAAAATGAACAATTACAAAAGATAGCTGAGGCACCAACTCCACCAAACTATGATCCATTTTCTGAAGAAAGTGCTGCCAAATTTGATGAAAATATGGTTAATAAAGACCATGGCAATAATGTGGTGAATACACTAAAAATTGAAAATAACGAAATATTGAATGAAGATTTTAAGAATGTTTCATCTAATAAATTTGAAATCCAACAAAGTCTGGAAAAAGAAATCATTTCAGGCGAATTAAATAAAGTTAATGAAATCACTAAAAATATTTCAAATCAATTAGACACGAAGAATGATGGTGAAAATGATAAAGAATCAATTAAACAGGATGAAAACACAGAAAATATATCCCACACAAAAGATCTTATTGATAATATTCAATCCAGTAAATTGGAAGTTCAAACAGGTCTCGAAAAAGATAATATCGAAATTGAAGCAAATAAAAACGATGCAATAACTTCCAATAAAGAAGATACTGAAAATCACACATTAAAAAAATACGATGGTGATCATTCCGAAAATAGTGAAATATTAAATAAAGAATATACCAACAATTTGGAAGTCCACGAAACGAGTAAAATTGACAAGATTAAGTCTCAAGAGACTAAACTAAGCGACAAAACTGAAGAAAATATACAAAAATCTTTAAATAATATTGAAAATGTTTCCCATTCAGAACTAAATGTTGATAATATTGAAAAATTGGATGAAGATGAATGTAATAATACAAGATCTAATGAATTGGAGGTCCAGAAAAGTTGTTACACTATTAAAGAAGAAACGGACCAAATTGACCATAATACCTCAAATGTTTCTAAACATGATGAAACGGGAAAATATGCTTCAGAATTAATTGAAGAGGATAATAATAAATTACCAGACAAAGATATATATAATACTGAAGCAAAGAACTTGGAGGAGCGGTCAAATCAAAAAGATGATGTTATTTCAAATGAAACAATAAATATTAACAAAGATACTTCAAGCGATTCGAAAACAACACTTAAACATTCCGAAAGTTGCGATGAAAATAATCTTGAATTGATTTCTAAACTGTTTATTTTGAATGTTACACAAAATTTTATAAAAGAAGAACAAAAAAATAGCGGCTTTCCAATAAATAAATGTGCTGAAAAATATACTGAAAGTAATATCCAGGAAATCAAACAAGATATCCATGATATAAATAATGAGAAAATTGTGAGTCAGGAATTTAAATTACATTCACAAGATGAACCTGCCTTAAATTCCTTTGTCACTAAAAGTAACTCTGAAAATGAAACTTTAAAAAACAGTAATACTATTACAGATACTTCAGATTTGCTTACATGTAATGAGCAGCAAGAAATCAAGAACTTGGATAATGAGAAAGTCCTAGTTAATAATTCTGAAAATAACGAATCAACCGATGAATCCAAATCGGTAGATAAAACTGATATTCAAAAACTAAGTGCTAGTGATTTGATTACATTAAATAAAAATGAAACAACAGATAAAAGGGATCGTTTGCAAAATGAGGAAGCTATGAACAGCACTGAAATCTCTAAATCTAATGAGCAAGCTATTGATGATACAAATTCCGAAATAAGCAATAATTCAAACAGTAAAATCCATGAAAATGAAACAAATTTATCTAAGGTTGACATTAAAAGATTGGAAAGCAAAAATAATGTAGATACATTAGAAACAGTTCATAAGGAAAATGATATTTCAAAACCAAATGAAAATATTGTTAATGAACAAAAGATACCAAATTATTCGGAAACAAGCAGTGAATTATTAAAATCAAATAAAATTATAGGCATTGAAAATGCTACTAATGAAATCAACACTAATAAAGATATTTCTCATGACTTTAAAGAATCAAAATTAGAAAATTCCACTTCAACAAACGAGATTTCAAAGAGTAATCAAAATTTTGAACCTTCAGCGCCCACTGAAGATGAAATTACATCGAGACCTTTATCAGAAAACATTACAGCAACACAAAATTTATTGGATCAAGCTGCAAGAAAAATACAAAACGCTTTTAGGAAATTTTATAAACGGAAATCAAATTTAGATGAAAAAAAAGATTCGTCGAAATCTAACTGGTATGTTGGTGATGAACCGATTGTACCAAACGAGTCATTGAAAAAAACGCCATCAGAAATTTCTTTTGAAGAGACCGAAGCTTATGTTGATTTAACCACAAATCCATCACAATATTTAGTTGATTCAAGTAGTAATTTGGAAATGATTGATACTAACAACTTAAGTAGAACTCCAACAGCACCAGTATCTAATCGTAGTAGAAGTAGTTTAGAGTTGTCAGAAGCCCAATCAGCTATTATCACTAAAGACACTATTTCAGAAGTAGGAAAAGCAGCAACTGGAATCAGCAAGTTGGATAGTTCCCATCCTGGAGGTAATATTTTGAATGCTGCCAGCCCTACAGTTGGTAAGTTTTAATTTATATTTTTACACCTTACACCATTTTATATGTTGTGTGATGTCCTTCATATTTGCGAAGTATGTAATTTTAAATTGAAAACCAAAACTTTTAAAGGCAAACACATTTTTTTCATTCCCTGAATATTTTTGATAATTTCATTCAAATTGGTTTAAGAGTGGATCTTAAATAAAAATTTTGTCTTTAATAAATAATTTCACTTTTAATGTTTTCCAATTATCTCTAAATACTTAAGAAGTTTGTGTAAATTTAATTTTCTGTAACAAATGTTGCATAAAACATTAAATTTTAATACGACGTTATAAAAGACATTTTATATCAACAGGAAAGATCACCATTTATAATTCACTAAAATGTCATAATGGTGTACGGTGTCATATTGCCGGACTTAACCGACAATATCTTTCTTATACTTTATTGACAAATATTTTCTACATTTAGATAAATTGGCTACATACTCTAGTCTTATTGATAAATTCATTAACTCAGAGCGACATTATTCCGAAGTTGTTAACCATCACAATACAATTACCGACTGCAAAAGTGGTGCAAAATTCTTAGCTCCAGACATAGCGGAAATTACAAAAATACTTGCAGATTTCGGTGATGGGCAAAAGGATAAATTGGATTCTTCAAAACCATATGAACGATTAGAAGAAGAACCCTGTATTAAAAAAACCGTATCACGTTATTCTATTACAGACGATGGCAAAGCTGACAATATGGATACTTCCTCTTCATCGGAAATTGATGAAGCAGAAGATAGTCTAAGTACGAAAACAGTAAAATTACATAAACCTGAAGAAGCCATTACAAAAATGAAGCAACGTCGAGATTCTACAACAAAAATATCTAACATGGAAAAACCTAAGGATTACAGTTTCGATGAACCATTAGTTACACCCATTGATAACTTAGATACGGACGAAGAAGGAATCGTAGTCAACAAGCTACAAAGGGAAGAAACACGTGAAAGTTCAGCACAAAGTGATGTTGATGTAATTATTGGAGGTGTTAAAGATTCAGAAAGTGACTTTAACTTGCTTCATAGCATTGATATCGACCAATCATTTCCAGCTAAAGGTTCTCTTAAACGCGTACATACTATAGCAGGAGATGAAGACGCAAAATCGCTTTTAAAAAATGTTACCATTGATGAATCCATAAGATATATCGAACCTCCAGAATATGAACTAAACAGTGGTAGTTTATGTTTGGACGATGACACAGCGGAAAATATTCGTCGAAAAATCATGGCCTATTCCTTGTCTGAAGCGGATTCGGATTGTTTGGACAAAAGCGCCAATAATACTGAATCAAAAATTGAAAAATATGATGACTTCAATGTGAGTACGGCACTAGTTGAAAATGGTGGTAGTTCAACTGAAACTGAATCTACAATTGTATCGGCGGTCACAAAAATCCAAGCTGGTGCTAGAGGTTATTTAACTCGCAAACGCCTGGGGAAAACTAGCGTTACAAGTGATGGAAAATCAATAACTCACGATGACATTAAAAAAGCATCTTTCGGAAATGCTGCCATTAGTGAATCATTGGAATACTTAGTTCAAGAGGCAGCAGCTAAAAGAATTCAAAGAGTTTACAGGCAATATTATAGACAAAAGCTTGTTGATGTGAAACCTAAAAGTGCACAACATGTGCCGATGGAGATTGACAGTAGCATGGAAAACACTTTGGCTCAAAAAAGATCCATCATGTTACAAAGAGGAGATGCTCTACGCAATGGTTCTACCCCAGATGAGGGCAACAGTAGCACAAATGGTAGTGGAAGTGACAATGACAAAATTAATCTTAAACCAAACGCTAACAAAAATAGTCAGACAAGTTCCAGTAGCGATGAAAGAAACAAAATCGAAAAGAAGCAATCTGCACAACATGATATTTGTACTACAGAAGGTAGGATAAAATATAGAATTCTGCACTACTTTAAATTGAATTGAATTTTATTTCCTTTGGAAAATGTGAAAAGTTTATCTAACAATTCCCTTCCGTTCGTCCATCTCTTAGTGCGTTAAATCAGATTGGGAATCATATTATATAGGTATCAAATTTTGTTTAAATTTAATTAGTTTCCTAAATTTTAAAATTAATGAGTATTTATTGTTTACACTCTTTCTCCTTTAATTTATCCATTTTTATATAAAAATTTGATTTCGTATATGCGGACTAAAGGATTTTAAAAAGTACTAAATCTAGCACACCTAGCACAATTATAAAAAAAGTGCTAAATCTAGCACAATTATAAATTTGCAATTGTGCAGAATCATTTATTTTCCTTCGATAGAAACTTGAACTTCATAATTAGAGATCTTCGTATGTAATAGAATGTAATAGAATAGGTTACAACTATTCTGAGAAATTATTGCATTATTATTGTTACTGGACCATATTTATATTCGTAAGATATTTCCATGTTAATTACTTTAATAGTCTCAAGCACATCAAAATAAAGTGGCAGTTCACTATTAACTCAAAAAAAAGTATATTTAAATGATTTTTATTGACGTACGGAAAAGTGGGAGGAGTACGCCTTATTTTGGCCAAGTTTCTTCCTACAGACTAAAAATACATCGAAAATTTCATCGTTTGCCTCTATTGATTTCACATTTGTGACATATAATTCACAAAAATCACGGATTTTTGTAGGTGGCCGGGCAAGCCCATTTTCCCCAATATTCTTCCTAAACTTCATCTTTGTATTTAGAGCGAAATATGGCTAAAAAGGCATAATTTTATGGGAGGGTGAAAATACCTCTATATTATGATTTGCCTAAAATTTCATCTTTGTACGTTCATCCGTTTCATATTTATAACATATTATGTACTAAAATGCTCCCAAATTACAGATTTTCATGGGCTTTTGTGCCATAACTTCCTTATTTATATTCCAATTCTGCCAATTTACAATACCAAACAAACCTTATATAAGAGAAATGTGCCAAATTTCATTCCGTGCGATCTCTGTCGTGCTTTCAACAGATAGACGGACGGACATTGCCAGATCGACTTAGAATCTTACTTAAACCCAGAATATATATACATACATGTTGGAGTCTTAGACGAATATTTTAACACCCCCTTAATTTTTTGATGGTTAGTTAGACGTTTTATAGTTTGGTATCAAATATATTAGCTTTGAACCCCCATTTTTACTATTTTTATACAAATAATTTTACAATTCTCATGTTAGAATTTAACGTTATTGATGAAATTCCTTTACGAATATATTTCAAAATACTGTTACATCTAAAATACCACTACCTATATAATCAGAAATATTGTAGCCGATAAAATGTCGTTACCTAAATAACTCAAAATATCGTTACATATAACTGAAATAAACCAATATCGTTAACTTATTACCGTTTTCAATCGTTACCCAACCTTGCAATAGTGGGTATATATATTTTTTCTTAATTAATTCTTTTTAAACAAATGCGTTACATTTTTACGGTTTTATTTTATAGGTTCATACATATCTTACATTCAAACGGATGCATGATGTTATTTCAGTGCCAATTTTATATTTTTTATATGAAAATGATTTTAAAAGTAATGATGTAGACAACATTCAAAAAACTAATGTTAATTACATTTATTAACATCTGTACAATTATATATGTATGTACTCATATTAGATTTTTTCTACGAAATATAAGTTTGTTTTTATTTAGCTTTCCATTCACAAACCGCTTGACAATTGAATGTTTTGACGCAAATATTTCTATGACATTTATGTGTTATTTTAATTTTATTTTTAATAAATTATTTTTACACCCACAGCAAATGTTGTTCAACAGAACGCTGATGATTTTATTTTTCTATTAAATACGTAATTTTATGAATTACAGAACAAAAAAAAGAAAAGACCATTAAGATTTTGTTCTCATCATTTTTATGTGAACACGACTTCCGGAAAATATGATGGGAACAATTTGTAAACAAAGTAAAACAATAATATTGTTAAAAATTTGGACATTTACCAATTTATTTATAAAATCGTATTTTGATCGTACTTTTATAAAAAATTATGGGAAAAAAGTCATTGCCGAGAGAACATTTTTAAGGTAGATACACCAAATAACAGAACATTCGTATAAAATGTGGCACATTAGTAAATTCTATAGGTATTACAAATTTAAATTCCTACGTAATATATCCTCAAAATGGCAGGAGAATTTGAATGTTAAAGAACAGTTAAATTGAAACTATTTTCACACTTACTTCATTTTCCCCCAAAATTTAATTTTGATATGAAAAACTTAAAATCACTAAAATTTTCTCTTAAATTTTGAATTCTTTTTCCTGTAATTACTTAAATTTCTTTCAAAATGCAATCTTATTCCGAAATTGGATTTAAAAAATTGTTGGAATGAGAAAACTCTGTACAATTTTGTGGGATCGGTATTCTCCACTCTAAATATCTCTCCTTTATGCACCAACAGTTTTAATATTTAGACTAGATCTTACTATTTCCACACTTTTTTGGTCTAATCAAATTGATTAGACAAAATTTAGATGTACATCAGTGATACATTTTTTGAGATCTAT
>JACGTJ010000691.1:0-21112 GCA_014858695.1 Chrysomya rufifacies | reverse complement strand
CGTTTAATAAAACGTATTTTAGAAAATGGTGAAGAAGTTGTAGAAGAAGTAATGGAAGATGAACCATTAGTAGAGCAACAGGTTACTGAACTACCCACAACCACAGAAACTATTGTCAAGACTGTATTAGAAAATAAACCAGATGAAACCGAACCAGTTCTAACGATTGAACCAGAAGATTCACAACAACAACAATTTACAGAATCGAGAGTTTCACAAACTATGACACAAACTGGCGGTACTGTAACAAGAACTGTTATTACCAAAACTAAACGTTTAATAAAACGTATTTTAGAAAATGGTGAAGAAGTAGTAGAAGAAGTTATGGAAGATGAACCTCAAATTGAACAATTTGTTAGTGAATTACCGAGCACCAGTGAAACTATTGTTGTTGAGGACAAAACACCTAAGGATGAAGAAGTTCCTAAAGCAATTACTGAAAATCTATCATTGGTAGAACCACAAGAACCTCAACAAGTTACAGAATCAAGAGTTTCCAAAACTATTACACAAGCCGGAGGTACTGTAACAAGAACTGTTATAACCAAAACTAAACGTTTGATCAAACGTATTTTGGAGAATGGTGAAGAAGTAGTTGAAGAAGTTATAGAAGATGAACCTGAAATTGAACAACATGTTTCAGAATTACCCACTACAACAGAAACTGTTGTAGTTGAGGACAAATCTCCCAACGGTGAACAAGTTCCTAAAGTTACGGAAAAATACACCATAGACTCACCGCAACTTTTGGAATCAGAACCACATGTTACAGAATCTAGAGTTTCTAAAACTATTACTCAATCTGGTGGAACTGTAACAAGAACAGTTATAACTAAAACTAAACGTTTGATTAAACGTATTTTGGAGAATGGCGAAGAAGTGGTTGAAGAAGTTTTGGAAGATGAACCTGAAATTGAACAACATGTTACTGAATTACCAACTACTACAGAAACTGTTGTAGTTAAGGATGAACAAGTTCCTAATGTACCAGAAAATCTCCGACCTGTAGAACCACATCAAGGAATTACGGAAACAATAGTTAAGGACAAAACTCCTAAGGATGAACAAGTTCCTAGTGTACCAGAAATAATACAGCCACAGGAATCTCAACCAGATATTGCTGAATCAAGAGTTTCTAAAACTATTAAACAATCTGGTGGTACAATAACTCAAACTGTCATCACCAAAACCAAACGTTTTATTAAGCGTATATTAGCAAATGGTGAAGAAGTAGTAGAAGAAGTTGTGGAAGAAGAACCTCAAATGGAACAACAAATTACTGAATTACCCACCACTACTGAAACCATTGTACAAAAACAGGAAACAATACCTAAAACCGAAGATATTGTTATACCTCAAAAATCTGTTGAAGAACCAGAGAAACCTATCGAAAAGCCAGAGAAACCTATTGAAAAACAAGATACTAAAACCAAAAAGGGTAAATCTAAGAAACAAAAGGCTGATAAATCTAAACCACAACCTGAACCTGTTGAGATTACTAAGGAAACTCCTGAGCATAGTAGCCCTAAGAACGCTCCTGTTTCGGAAATTCAAAATGAACCAGAAACTAAACCACAACAACAACAAACTACTGAAACAACATCCACTGAGGTAACACATGATGATTTCGTAACGAAAACTGTTACCAAAACTACTACTCTTGTAACCGAAACTCTTCAAGAAAATGGTGAAGAAGTAACGAAGGAAGTGTTTGAGGAATTGCCAAAACAAAACGACACTTCTCCAGTTACTAAAAAACCGTCAAAACCTGTTGAAGAACCCAAACAAGTTGAAAACATTAAAGTTGAATCGCCAAAACCTGTAGAACAACCTAAATCAGTTGAAAGTACACAATTAGTACAAAAAACTATTTCTGCACCTTTGTCACAACAACAACCTGAAGATACAGCATTTACCCAGATTGTGCAGGGTGGTACTATTACGAAAACCCTAACCACAATCACCAAACGTATCGTGAAGAGAATAAATGAAAATGGTGAAGAAATTATTGAAGAAGTATACGACGAAGAACCGAAAATAACACAAGTTACAGAAGAACTACCAACTACTGTTAAAATGTCTGATGTCATTGATACAAACAACTTGACTACTTCAACTACTACTTCACAAGTAACAAGTGGTGGAATTATTACACGTACATTAACCACCAGAACCAAACGTATAATTAAACGTATCAACGAGAAAGGTGAAGAAGTTGTTGAAGAAATTTATGACGAAGAACCAATTGTTACACAAGAAACTACTAAACTTCCCACTAAAGTAGAAACTTTTGTTGTAGCTTCACCACAAGATATCGAGCCACAACCTGATAACCAAACAGTTAGCGAAACAACTGGTACAGTAATTGAAGGTGGTACTATAACACGTACTTTCACAACAATCACTAAACGTATTATTAAGCGTATTAATTCAAATGGTGAAGAAGTCACCGAAGAAGTTTACGATGAAGAACCAGTAGTAACACAAGAAATTTCTGAACTACCCACTACAACAAAGACTGTTACAATGCCAACAAGTGAAACTGTCTTAACAACACAAACCCCAGTAACTAATATAACATCATCACAGGTCCTAAAGAGTGGCAAGATAACCAAAACATTGACCACTATTACAAAACGTATTATCACCAGAATTAATGAACATGGTGAAGAGGTAACCGAAGAAGTAATCGATGAAGATCCTGTAGTAACACAAGAAGTCACTGAGCTTCCAATTACTTCAGAAATTGCAACAATAACAGTGCCCGCAACTGAAGAAGAACAAAAGGATGTTAAACCTCAAGAAATGAAGGAGGTAGATAAACCAAAAGTTGAGGAAACTATACAAAAACCTTTCTCTGCACCTTTACAGCCATTCGATGAAAGTAAATCTCCAAAAGAAACTGAACAGTCCACAGAGCCTTTGACTTCTCAAGAAACAGCTACACCTACTCAGGAAGAAAGCGATGTTGGGGTAATTAAGACAACCACCATACGTACAACTAAAATGATTAAGAAAATCAAAACTGATGAATCTGAAACAACTGACCATGATACCAAATTGGTATCTGAAGTTGTTGACGATGAACCTAAGCCAAAGGTAGAAAAAGATACCACTGCTGAAGTCAAAAGTAAGAAAGATAAACCTCAAACTGTGGTTGAAACTGAACCAGAAATTCCCACAGAATCCACTACCTCTGAGCCTGATATGAATGGTGAGGTTATTAAAAAGACAATTGTACGTACTACCAAAATCGTTAAGAAGATTTCACAAAATAACGAAACCGAAACAACCTCCCAGGAAGAGCCTTCTCAAGAAAATGAGCCCGAACAAAAACCGCAAGAATCAGAACCTCAAACAGTTGAAGAACCTTCCGATGAGGTATGTGTCGATACAGAGACTGGTGGTGTGGTCAAAACTACTACGATACGCACTACAAAGATCATTAAACGTAAATCCCCAGACGATGAAGTTTCCGAAGAAATTTCATCTGAAACTCAAGAAGAACCTGAAAAGAATCTTACAATTATTGAAGAGCCCAGCGAAGTGGTTAGTGTAACTAATCAAATGGATGGCGCTATAATTAAAACAACTACCATACGTACTATGCGTATTATTAAGAAAATTTCTCAAGATGGTCGTATTGTTTTAGAAGAGAGCGATACACCTGATGATGTCATAGTTAAAAGTTCTATTGAAATGCCCGATCAAACATCATCAACATCTCCCTCAATTACTAGAAGTAGCAGTAGTGTTAGTGTTCCTATTGTAGATTCTCCTAAACCACAAGAATTTGTTTTGTCAGGTCTAGAAAGAGTTCCTTCTAATGTAGAAACACCCACTTCACCCTCAGGCGTTAAAGTTGTTGGCATTGAAACTATGCCCGTATCAGTATCGCACACTACTTCCACTCTTGATACTACATCATCGACCACTACTAGCACTGTAACCACCTCGAAAACTTCTAAACTTTCGATGACCCATAAATATAGTTTTGAATCTGACGATGGTAAAAATGTAGTTTATGTAGGTGACGATTTAGGTGGCAAATATCCTCCCGGTACAGTTCAAAAGATTTCTCTTATTACACACGAAGAGAAACTTAAGAATCCCATTGTTAAAATGCATTTAGATTTCCCAGAAGTTAGCCTACAAGTTACTGAAACTGTAACAGATAATTACGAACGTTCACAGGCTGAATTAGAACATCGCGAGTCTGAAGAGAAACTTATAGCGGTAGGTAAAGATAGGGAAACTGAAGAACCACAACCTGTAGAGGAAAGTAGGGTTCCTCAAGAATTAACTAAACCAGATGAAGAAGTTAGTCAGTTGCCTTTAGTTGAAACTGTTGAAAAGGTAGATGAAATTGTTATCGACGAAACAGAAACTAAAGAAACAGTAGAGGAAACTAAGAAATTAGATATAGTAGAAGAAAAGGTTGTAGAACAAATCAAGGAGGAAATTGGCATGACTCCTGAGGAAGAATCTCTGTTTAAGGAAATTCAAAAGAAATTAAGTAAGAAAGATAAAAAGAAACGTCCCGCCTTACCCGAAGAATTCCTTATGGCTGAATCAGCTAAGGAACCTTCTCCCCTTGAACAGAAAGCCCCTACCGATGTTATTGAAGAAGAACCTAGACCCCAAAAACAAGAAGAAGAGCAAAATGTTACACTTGTTTCCAATACTAATGAAAATGTTGTTGTTCCTAAAGACGAGTCCACACTCGATAAGTGTACTACCATGGTAAGCACCATTAAAACAGCTACACAGCTTGCAACTAACCTTAGCAGCATTAGTCCGTCCGTTTTATGTTATGAAATTCCCAAATACTATTTGCCTAATTTGCTCTTGGCTGAACGCAGTTATCACAAACTAATTACACAACAAGGTAATGAGCAAGTAACAAGCGACGAACCAGCACCAAAATCTCCAACAGTCGTCGAGCAAGTAGCAGAAGTAGAGAAGCCTTTCAAGGCACCTTTACAACCATTCCCCGAAGATAACGTAGAGCAATCGTCTACAAAAACAACTGTTATTACTACTACCACTACAACAACTACGACTGCAACTGACGTTACATCTACTGAATTATCTACACAACACAGTTACTACAATTTCGAAGTACCCAAATATAATATGGGTCTATTGAAGAATGCTGAATGTACCATGATTCTTTCTAAGGAATCTCAAAAGGAACCTGAAGAAATTGTAGAAAAAGACATTCCTGAGAAGACTGATAAGACAGCACAGGAAGATATTGTTACAGACAAACATGTTGAAGAACCTGAGCCCGTCAAGGAAACTTTGGTAGAATCCCAAGTCACAGAGATAATTGAAGAACCCAAAACACAAATTGAACCTATCGTACAACCACAAGATGAACTTGATGTTCGTCACTTCGAAGTACCCAAATACGATATACAGACCTTAAACAAAGCCGAATCGCAGTTGGTACTAGTTGAGAAATCTGAACCAATAGTCAAGGAAAGTGAAATTGCATCTGAAAAGGTTACTGTTCAAGTACCAACTGAGGAAACAGATAAACCATTTACTACACCTTTAGAACCAATGGCAGAAATACCAAAAGAAGCAATTGAAGAAGAAGTTTCACACTTCGAAGTACCTAAATACGATATTAATGCATTAAATAAAGCCGAAACACAATTGGTGCTTATTGAAAAACCTGAACAAGTTGTCAAGGAACTCGTACTCGAATCTAAAGTAGAAGAAAAACCAACTGAGAAAATTGATCAAGTTGAAAAGCCTCAACCCGTTTCTCTACCAAAAGAAGACCCAACTACAGAAAAAGCAGATGAAGTTGGTTTGGCACACTTTGAAGTACCCAAATACGATGTTAATGCTTTGAGTAAAGCTGAAACGCAATTGGTACTTAGTGAGAAACCTGAACCGGTGAAGGAATCTCAACCCAAATCTAGTGTTGAGGAAATACCTGAACCAACAGAAGTTCCAACTGAAAATATCGATGTCGTATCCGATAAGATCAAGGAAGCCGAACCAGTTTCTTTACCAAAAGAAGAATTCCCAATTTCAGATAAAACGGAGGAAGCTACAGTTTCTCACTTTGAAGTTCCCAAATTTGATGTTAACGCTTTCAATAGAGCAGAAACACAATTGGTACTTAGTGAAAAACCTAAACCAGTAATCGAGGAAATCAAACCAGTTGATGAAAGTACAATTGTGCCTGAAAAGGTAGAAGATACAAAACCAAGAACTCAAGATAAAACTGGTGAACACTCTGAAGTGCAAGAAAAACCAGTCGATCAATCTAATGTTCCCGAAAAACCATTCTCAGCTCCATTACAACCATTTGAAGAAGTTAAACCTTCTGCTGTGCCAACTGAAGAAACTGAACACAATTATCTTAACTTTGAAGTACCCAAATATTATATGGGTTCATTAGTTAAGGCCGAAACTCAAATGATCATGTCTTTGAAATCCGAAACTGATGAACCCGTTGAAGAGCCTCAGGTTACTACAGAACCTAAAGACGTAACCAAAACTGAGACTACAACATCTGTTACAGAAGAGAAATCTTCTACATTGGTTGAGGAGGAAACAACTGAAAATGTCTATCAATTCTATGAAGTTCCTAAACACAATGTCTTGACATTTAATGTAGCTGAACGTGAAATGTTAATAAAACTTAAACCTACATATCAAGAAACTGTAGTTGAGGATGTCAAGACTGAAACTTTTGAAGAGAATAAACCAGAAGAATCTAAACCAGTTAAACAAGTTAAGACTGAAACTGTTGAAGAAAAGAAACCAATGGAACAAAATCTAATTGAAGAAGAGAAGAAACCAGAGGAACCTAAACCTGTTGAAGAAGTCAAGACTGAAATTGTTGAAGAAAAGCAACCAGTTGAAGCCAAATCAGAAGATAAAATTAAGGCTGAACCAATTGAAGAAAAGAAACCTGAGAAGATATCTGTTGATATCATTGAAGCTCCTAAAGAAGAAAAGAAACCTGCATATGCTGGTTTACCAATCGATGAATCTACCACTGCCTGGATGGATGTTATCGATGAGCCAATGGTATTATCTGATGAGGAAGATGAAACTCAACAACCAGACACTACCTTAACTGAAACCACTACAACTGTAGTTACAGTTGAGGAAACAGAATCCGTTAAATCAACAACAGAAGAACACTTAAAACCTGATAGTGACAAACAGTTTTCTGCACCTTTAGAACCACTTAAGGATATAGAATCAATTGAAACGACTGAAATTGTTGAAACTGGTACACAAGAAGAAACCAAACCTGAAGATAAGGTTAAACCAGTTGAAGAAGTCAAGACTGAAATTGTTGAAGAAAAGCAACCAGGTGAAACCAAACCAGAAGATAACATCAAGGATGAACCAACTGAAGAAAAGAAAACTGAGAAGATCTCTGTTGATATAACTGAAGCTCCTAGAGAAGAAAAGAAACCTGCATATGCTGGTTTACCCATCGATGAATCTACCACTGCATGGATGGATGTTATCGATGAGCCAATGGTGTTCTCTGATGAAGAAGATGAAACCCAACAACCAGACACTACCTTAACTGAAACCACCACAACTGTAGTTACAGTTGAAGAAACTCAAACCGTCAAATCAACGACAGAAGAACACTTAACAGTGGAAAGTGACAAACAGTTTTCTGCACCTTTAGAACCTCTTAAGCATGTAGAATCAATTGAAACTGAAATTGTTGAAACTGTTGCTCATGAAGAAACTAAACCTGAAGAAACGGTCATGGAAGCTCCAAAAGAAGAAAAGAAACCTCCTTATGCCGGTTTACCTGTAGATGAATCTTCAAATGCTTGGATGGAGGTTATTGATGAACCTATGGTATTCTCTGATGAAGATGAAGAAGTTACTCCAACAAATCTCGTGACTGATGTTAAACCAGATGTAAGTGAAGGAAAGAAACCTGATCAGCCTCAACTTGTGGAAGAAAAGCCTGTATCTGTAGAAAAGGCTGTTGAAGTTCCAAAAGAAGAAAAGAAACCTGCTTACGCTGGTTTACCTGTAGATGAATCCACAAATGCTTGGATGGATGTAATTGATGAACCTATGGTCTTTTCTGATGAGGAGGAAGAAATTCCTCAGCAGGAACCTGTAACAACTCAAGAAAGTGAAGTTACAGAAAAGAAACAAGAAACTATTGTTACAGTTACTGAAACTCAAACTGTAACCGATCCAAAGATAACACCAACATTTGAAGAACAAAAGAAGGAACCTGACAGTCATAAACCGTTCGCTGTTCCTCTGGAACCATTGAAGTCAGTTGAACCTATGGAACAACCTGATGACAAACAAATTAGTGAAAATAACCTAATAACTGAAAAGAAACCTTTAGGTGAAGAAAAAGTCGTTGAAGCTCCAAAAGAAGAAAAGAAACCTGATCAGCCACAACCTGTGGAAGAAAAGCCTGTAACTGTAGAAAATATTGTTGAAGTTCCAAAAGAAGAAAAGAAACCTGCTTATGCTGGCTTACCATTGGATGAATCTACAAATGCTTGGATGGATGTGATTGATGAACCCATGGTATTCTCAGATGAGGAGGATGATGTTCTTCAACAGGAACCAATGTCTGAAGTAAAAACAACCGAAACCGTTACCGGTCAAGAAAGTGAAATCACTGAAATGAAACAGGAAAATATTTTAACTGTTACTGAAACTCAAAATGTAACCAATTTAACAATTAAAACTACAGTTGATGAACATAAATTGAAACCTGATACATATAAGCAGTTCTCAGCTCCTCTTGAACCATTAAAGACGGTCGAATCGATTGAAGAACCAGAGGAAAGTCCAGTAGAAACTCCTGTGGTTAAATCAGAAGAAGAAACTATAAGTAAAGATAAACCTGAGAAGAAACAAGAAACGATTGTTACAATCACAGAAACTCAAGTTGTTACTGATTTGACTACAACAAATGACGAGCAAAAATTGGAACCTATTAAGCCAGTTAAACCTGTAGAAGAAACCTCTGAATATAAACAAGAAAAGGTTACTACTGAAACAATAACTACAACAGTTGTTGAAACTGTTACGCAGAAAGAACCCAAAGAGAAGTTACCAGAACAAGTTGCCAATAAACCGGAAGAACAAAATTGGAGCGAAGCTGTACCCAACGATTCACAAGAAGCAATTCAACCAGTATACGTTCAACTAACCAGTGATATAACTCAAACGCAATGGACAGATACTCCTGATGAACCTATTGATCATCAACAAGATGAAAAGACAATAATTGATACCTGGTCCAGTGTATTGGAGGACAATACTCCAAGTATTTCATCTATTGCTTTGACATCGAAATTGTCACCAAATGCGCCAGAGTTTACGCCATCATACTTGCGACATGCGTTCTCCGATCAAACTCATACATTCTTGGCAAATGAAAGAATCTACAACGAATTTATACCTAGAAATAGACAGCCAACTAAACCACGCAGACAAGAAAAACCACAACATACACAGAAACCAAAGAAACATTCAAAATCACCTAAACATAGCCAGGAAAGAGTTCCTAAACCCGAAAAGGTGGAGAAGTTCTCCGATGTTTTTGAAACAGTACAACCTAAAACTGTTGAAGTTTATGAACCTGAACCCCAGCCTGTCTTTGAGCAGACTAACAATGTTTGGCAAACTTTACCACATGGCAAAACTTATGCTGATATAGTATTTGGTGAAAATGGACAACCTCTAGAGGAGACACCTGTCCCAGCCCCAGTAACCAAAAAGGTTACTTCTGAAGAAATTGTTACCCAAGAAACAAAGGAAGTTGAAATTAGAAAAACATCTAAGGAACGTGAGCCTAAAGTTGTTGACACTACAGATGTGAAGACTAAAAAGCCCAAGAAAGAAAAACCCAAAAAGGATAAGAAACCATCTCAAGCAACCACAAAACATGAAGATACAATTAAAGATCAAAAACCTGTTAATGATCAAAAACCTCTTGTTATGGAACCGGAAACCGTATCTGACGTTGTAGAACCAACTGAACAACATCCAGAAGATAAACCCAGTACAACTGTTTCTAAAACTGAAGGCTTCTCATGGGCTTCGCTTGTACAAAAACCAGGTGAATGGATAGACACTACCATTTTGAAGAAACAAAAACCTGAAGACAAGAAAGAAGAACCAAAAGATGTTAAGAAACCAGAACATAAAAAACCTGAAACCAAGAAGGCCGAATCTAAGAAATCGAAACAAAAGAAACATGATCGTAAAGAGCACAAGTCACCACTGAAAGACACATCGGATGAAGAACGCTTCGAGAAACCTACTGCCGAAATTATTGAACCGGCAACCAAATCCGAAGAAAGTGATGAACCCAAAGAGAAGCTTGAAGAAAAGGTTACAGAAGTTGTAACAGAAACCACACAACATGTAACTGAAGAAAATACATCATCTTGGGCTTCACTAGTGAAACGTCCAGGCGAATGGATTGATACGATTGTAACTAGGAAAGAAAAGAAACCGGAAATAAAGGAACCAGAAAAAACTGAACCTAAAAAGAAGAAGGATAAGAAACCTGCTAAACCTGAAACTAAATTAACATCTTCCGATTCAGATGAAGCCGAAAAGGTTTCGAAAAAGAAAAAGAAGAAGGATGCCAAACACAAACACGAGCCTAAGGAAGATACCGTCATTAAAACTACAGTGGAAGAAACTGTTGTTGAGCCTAAGATAGTGGTTGAGGAAATTGAAGAACCACAATCTGAAACTAAACCTGAAACCAAACCGGAACCAGAACCTCAACAACCAAGTGCATTCTCATGGGCTGCTCTGGTGAAGAAACCAGGCGAATGGATTGATGATATCAGTCAAAGAAAGAAGTCACCTGTAAGGGCACCTGAACCTGCTAAAGTTGCCGAACCTAAGCAACCAAAACAAAAGAAACAGAAGCCTCAGCAACAACATGAGAAACCACAACCTGTCAGGGAAGAACCTAAATTGAAGCATCCTGAAGAAATTGATGAAGATGTTAAGAAGGTAGCTGTTGAACCTATACCTGAGAAACTACAACCCAAACCCGAAGAGAAGCCTCAAGAAACAAATACATTAACTTGGGCTAAAATTGCCAGTCAAATTGATCATATGACCGACGATGTTAAACCAAAGGTTGTTAAAGACATTAAAACTCCTACGATTGCTATTAAAACCCACGAAGCTCCAAAGCACAAAAAAGAAAAATCAATTAAGGAAAAAGTTCCTGTTCGTGTGGAAGAAGCACCTGTTAAGAAAGAAAAACCGGCTCCAGAAGAAACCACAAATACTACATCTTGGGCCACTATTGTTAGTGAAACAACTACTAGTTTTATTGATGCTGAACGAAATGTAAGAAAACCACAACCTTTGGAAGAAGAAGAAACAACAAGATCATCATGGATAGACATGGTCGATGAAGATGAAGAACCCATGTCATGGAAGGACATGATTAACGAAGAAGTAGAAATTGAATTACCTCAAGATATAAACACCTCGGTGAATATACAAAAAGTTATTGAAACGGTTGATGAAACATATGAAAAACCTAAGTCTAAACCTAAAGAACCGGAGAAACCCTTCTCAGCTTCTCTCGAACCATTCAAACCTAAAACATCCACAGTTACAGAATTATCAGAAGAGGTTCACGAAACAGATGATAAGGAATCGATAATGACAACAACCATAAAAACCAATGTTGTACAAACATCTACAATTACAGAACAAAAATTACTTGAAAAACCTGAAGAGCACAAAGCTGAAAAACCAAAGAAAGTATTAACCGAACATACAACAGAGAAACAAGAATCTCTCAAGCCTGAAGAAGTAAAACCAGAACAAATTGTAGAAGAACCTAAACCAACTGTTGATGAAATTAAGCTTCAAAAGGAAGTACTACAAAAACCAGCTAAGCCTGAAGAAATTGTGGAAGAACCTAAGAAAACTGTTGATGAAGTTAAACCTCAAAAGGAAGAACCAAAGAAACCTGCTTACGCAGGCCTACCTATTGATGATTCCACCAATGCTTGGATGGATGTCATTGATGAACCCATGGTACTTTCCGATGAGGAAGATGAAAAACTTGAAACTAAGACTGCAGCAGTTAAAACTGTCACCACCACAGTTGACGAAAAGACAACTACTCTAAAGGAAGAAGTAACTAAATCCAAAGAGGACTCACCAGCGCCTAAAGAAGCGAAGGCTGATCAACCGGCTTCTGAAAAACCATTTACAACTCCTTTAGAACCAATAAGCATTGATAAACCAGATGAAAACCCCGTTGAAACTAAAGAAGTTGTTGAAACACCAGAGCAACCAGAAGAAGTTAAGACTAAGGAAACTACAGTTGAGGAACCAAAGAAACCAGCTTATGCTGGTCTGCCAATTGATGACACAACTAATGCTTGGATGGATGTCATTGATGAACCTATGGTATTTTCAGATGAAGAAGATCAAGTACAAACTTCTACAGTTACAACAGTTGAAGAAACAATAACCACTGTCGAAAAAACCACTACTGAAAAATCTCTCGAACCGGTTGAAGAAAAACCTGTCGAAATTGTTATGGAAAAATCCAAACCAACACCTGAACCACCATTGCAATCCGATGAAATGAAACCTCAAATGGAAGAACCCAAGAAATCTGCATATGCAGGTCTTCCAATTGATGATACCACCAATACTTGGATGGATGTGATTGATGAACCAATGGTATTTTCCGATGAAGAAGAAGTTCAAACAACCACCACAGGTGTTAAAACTATTACTACAACTGAAGAGAAAACAAGTGTGGTTGAAGAACGAACTGAAAAGGCTTCAGATAAACCATTTACTGCGCCATTAGAACCGGTGCAAGACACAGTTACCACTCAAGAAGACAAACCTGCTGACGAAGCCAAGAAACCAGTTGAACCAGAACAACCCAAAGATAAAGTTATCGATGAACCAAAGAAACCGGCCTATGCTGGTCTTCCAATTGATGAATCATCTAACACCTGGATGGAAGTCATTGAAGAACCAATGGTATTTTCTGATGACGAAGAGGAAACAATTACCACAACAACAACAACTGTTCAAACTGTAACAACAACTAGTGAAACAAAATCTCTTGTAGAGGAACTTCCTAAAGAAGAACCTCAAACTGTAGAAGAAATCAAGCTTAAAGAGCAAATTGTTGAAGAACCCAAGAAACCTGAAAAGGAAGAAACTGTTGTCACTAAAACTACTGTGGTCGAAACTGTTACAACTGTAGAAGAACAACCTAAATCGGAATCATTAGATGATGGCGAAGATAAGCCATACAGTTCACCTTTACAACCTATGGATGAACCTGCTGATAGCTTTAAAGAACAGCCAAAGGAAGCTCCTAAAACAACTGCTGAAGAACCTAAAGAGAACACACCTCAAGATAAAGGTGTTGAAGAACCTAAGAAACCGGTCTATGCTGGACTTCCAATTGATGAGTCTTCGAACGCATGGATGGAAGTAATTGAAGAACCAATGGTTCTTTCTGATGAAGAAGAAGAGATTGTTACTACAACTACCACTACTACTGTTGTCGAAACTGTAACAACAACCAGCGACTCAACATCCCTTGTAAAGGAACAAACTAAAGAAACTTTCAAACCTGAAAAAGATCAACCAATGGAAGAACCGGTTGCTCCCAAAGAAATACAACAGCCTGAAGAAGTTAAGACTCAAGAAAAACTTGTGGAAGAACCGAAGAAACCAGCCTATGCTGGTCTTCCAATCGACGAATCATCTAACGCTTGGATGGATGTCATTGAAGAACCAATGGTATTTTCCGATGATGAAGATGTTACTACCACCAATACTGTTGTTGAAACTATAACAACAACTAGTGAGCTAACATCTTTAGTAAAGGAACAACCTAATGATACACCAAAAACCGAAGATATTGTACCAAAATACATACAGCAGCCTGAAGATGTTAAACCTGTTGAAGAACCTAAGAAGCCTGCTTACGCTGGTCTTCCTATTGATGAATCATCGAATGCCTGGATGAATGTCATCGATGAACCAATGGTACTTTCAGACGATGAAGAAGAAACAAAAACTTCTGTAGTGGAAACTGTAACAACAATCGTTGAAAAGAAGATTTCGGAAGAAGAAAAACCAAAATCTGAACCTTCAGTTGAAACTAATGACAAGCCATTCAATTCGCCTTTAGAACCAGTTAAACCTATTGAGTCACCAGTGGAAGAATTACAACAACCTGAGGAACCTCTTCAAGAAACTGTTGAAGAACCAAATAAATTAGAATTAACTGAAGAATCACAACAACCTGAAGAAGTTAAACCTCAAGAAAAACCAGTGGAAGAATCTAAAGATGTTCAACCTGCTGATAAACCTATAAAGCCTGCCTACGCTGGTCTACCAATTGATGAATCTTCTAATGCTTGGATGGATGTCATCGAGGAACCAATGGTTTTGTCAGATGAAGAGGATGATGTTGTTACTATAAAAACTACTACAACTACAACGATTGAAACAGTCACTGAAAAATCAAGAATAGGAGAAAATGTAACAACTGATAAGACTTTCACTACGCCCTTAGAGCCATTGACAGCAAACAAAGAACCACAATTAACAGAAGAAGTTAAATCTGTTGAAGAACCCAAAAAACCACAAGAAGTTAGGGAAGAACCAGAAGATCCCCATAAACCAGAAGAAGTTAAATCGCACGAAAAACCTGTTGAAGAATCCGTGAAACCAGCTATCGAAGAGTCTACTCATCTAACAGAACAACTTGTGGTTAAAGAAACAGTAGTTGAACAACCGAAGAAACCCGCTTATGCAGGTCTTCCAATTGATGATTCTACAAGTGCTTGGATGGATGTTGTCGATGAACCCATGGTATTATCCGATGATGAAGAACAAACTAAACCGGAAATCGTGGTATCTGAGAAACAATTTACAGCACCCTTGCAACCCATGGAAAGCATTAAGAGTCCAGAAGAAACTTCTGAAAGTGTTACTACCACCAGTACTGTTACTAGTGTAATAACAACATCATGGGCATCAATTGTTTCTCAAAACAAAGAAACCGATGAGTTATTGTCAGTTACTAAGAAGGACGAACCTGTAGAAAAGAAGGTAACAGAACCAAAACCTGTGGAAGATGTTCATAAAAAGGAACCTTCAGAAAAGAAGGTTTCTAAACCAAAACAGGATTCAAAACTTATCGAAAAGATTTCAGTTCCAGAAGTTGAGGAAACATCAATTTCTCATGATGAAGACCAGAAACCAACAACTATTTCTTCAGCCTTCGATCTACCAGAAATAAATGTTTCTTGGAAAGAAGAACAGACTGTTGTTGAAACAACTGAACCTGCCCATAAAACATTGCCAAAAGAAGTGGCATCAATGCCAAAACATTTCACATCTTATGCCGATATCCTTAAACAAACTTCCGCATTTATCGATTTGGAAAAACAACACACACATAAAAAACCCGAAACTGATAAATCTATAAAACCTGACAAGGAAGTATCCCCTAAAGTTGATGAACCCAAACCAGAAGAGGAAGTTTCTCATAAAACCGAAAAGCCTAAAAAGGAAAAACCGAAAAAGAAGGATAAGAAGAAGGATGAGAAGCACAAGAAGAAGGAAGAACATGTTGATGAATCTCAACACGTTTCTGAAACGATTGTGGAGGTTGTGGACAGCAAATTACCCGAAGTTCCTGCAACTTCTGAAATTCCTTCTTCACCTGACACTGTTGTTGCCGAAAGTTCAGCAACAACAACTACTGTGATGTCGTGGTCCTCAATTGTTCAACAGCCAGTGGTTCATACTGATCTTCCAAAAGAAAGAGAAGATAAATCCGATCCAACGGCGGTACCTCAAACCGTTCCAGTTGAAGATGTAGATAAAGAAAAACCACACGTTGAATCTAAAAAGAAGAAGCCAAAGAAAGAAAAGAAGGAAAAAACTGAAAAGCCCAAACCTGAAATCGAGGAGGTTAAAGAACCACTACATGAAATACCATGTGAAACAGATGTTACTCAGAAGACCGAAGAGCAATTCACTACTTCGTCTACAACAGTGACCTCTGTAACAACTTCAACAATATCATGGTCATCTATTCTACAACAAGCACCTGAACCTATACCAGAGGAGCCCAAATCTAAATCATCTCCTACTGAAACTAAAAAGGATAAGAAACAATCTCCAAAACCACATGATAAACACCATAAACATGTTATTCCACAGAAACCTTCTGAAGATGCAAGAGTAGATCAGCCAAACGTAAAAGAACCTAAAGCGGAAGAACCTAAGGTAACAGAACCTAAAGACGAAGAGTCAAAGGTTAAGGAGCCTAAAGAAAAAGAATGCCATAAAGAGATGCCTAAAGAAGAAGAGCCATCAATTGCTGTTGAGGATGATGAAGTAACTGATATTTCGAAACCAACAATAGTTACCCATACAACAATGTCTTGGTCAACTATACTTCAACAAGCTCCGGAACCAGTTGCCGAAGAACCCACACCTGTTGAAGAAAAAGCACCTGTTAAACCTAAGAAAGAAAAGAAACCATCAACTAAGAAACATGAGGTGCCACATAAGGTGCAAGAAAAACCAAAACCACAGCCTAAAAAGACCGAAATTGTTGTTGAAGAATCCGAAACAACTAAAGATATTGTGCAAGAAAACTTACAACCTAAGGAAACAGAAAAATCTGTTGAAGAAACTGAACCAACTACAACTTCTACACAGCACATTGAACATACTTCTGAAACAACGACAACAACTACAACAATGTCCTGGTCTGCCATATTGCAACAAGCTCCCGAACCAACACCTGAGGAAGTACATAAACCAGATCTTCTTGCTGAACATAAGTTACATGAAGCTGACAAAACTCATGTTGAACACAAAAAGGATAAGAAACATCATAAGAGGGAAAAGAAACAACATCCTAAAAAACACGTCGTTGAAACTGTTGAAGAACATAAACCCACTGTTGAAAAAGAAGATGTGGCTGAAGAACCTATGTTACCTGAAGAACCTAACGCAGTTGAACCTGTTACTATCCAAACTGATAAAAATGATGTTCCTCAATTCACTGGCTTATCTTGGTCTGCAATTGTTAGTAAGGCCGTTGAAGATATTCCAGAGGTTACAGAATCTAAGAAACCCATTGAAACTGTTACCAAAAATACAACTGTTGTGGAAACTGTAGAACATAGATCTCCTCATGAAAAACCAAAACGTGAAAAGTCTAAGAAGAAACCAAAAACACAAGAAAAAGATGTTAAAGAGGATGATGTTCACAAGGCCGTTGCTGATGTAGAGGAGAAGAAACCAGTTGAGACTGTCACCGAGTTACCTAAATCCAATGACGTTTTCGAGAAGCCATGGTCAGCTCTTGTAAGCGATGACGAATGGGAAGATACTGTTTCAAATACCAATGTAACCACAACAACGAAGGTGGTAGAAACTACAGTTGTAACTCCACAATTGACTGAGGAAAAACAAGTGTCTAGCTCATTTAAATCCTGGTCAGACATCTTGAAAGAGAATATGGATCAAGAATTTATTGATACAACTACAAAGAAAACATTTGATACTAAGAAGAAAACTCTCGATTTTATTCATCAAGAAAAACAAATGCAACCAGGTCGTATTGAAAAAGTCAAAAAGGAGAAAGTGGTAACGGAACATGTAACACATGAAGACCCCAAACCAATTACAGAACCTCAGAAACCTCACAAACACAAGAAGGACAAGAAACATAAAACACAAAAGAAGCATGAAGTTCATGTATTTGAAGAAAAACCAGTGCCTGAAACGGAACATGTCAAAGAGGAGCATAAAGTACCTGAAATTTCTGAAAATACTTCTGAGATTGTAACAACTGAAAATATTGAGACAGTTGAAGTGAAGAAATCATGGGCTGATATTCTTAATGAAGATGAATCTGAGCCATTTGAAATAGTTCCTAAGAAGGTCTCGAATGTAGAACCTTACACTACACCTCTAGAACCATTTAAACCAGTAGAGGAAAGTACATCAGATATTGATGAACCTTCTAAACCTTTGGAGGAATTTGTTTCTCATGTCGAAAAACCTTTGAATGAAACGGTTTCAGAAGTAGAAGAACCATCGAAGCCTTTGGAAGAACCAGTTTCAATTGTAGAAAAACCTTCTAAACCGACGATAGAACTTTTCCAAGAACCTGCCGCAGTAGTTGAAGAGCCTTCTAAACCTTTGAGGGAAGCAATTTCTCAAGTAGAAGAACCAGTTAAGGCTGTTGTTGAACCTGTCAAATCTTTAGAAGAACCATCTGAGAAACTAGTTGAAGAAGAGACTTCTAAAACTATGGAAGAATCTAAATCTTCTAAACCATCTGAAGAGCCTTCGAAACCATTGAAAGAAGAACCAATTTCAGTTGCTGTAGAAGATTCAAAACCATCTGAAGAACCTACCGTTCGTTTGCCTGATGAAGAAATTGATATTCAAACAATTGTCGATGAAGCCGTAGAAACTGAAATTAAGGATGAAGAGCTAATTTTGTCTGAACCTGTTACAGAACCCAAAACATTAGTTGAAATACCACCACCATTTACTGCTCCTTTGCAACCATTCGTAGATGAATCAGTTCAAGAATCTCCTGAAGCAAAATTATCAGAAGAGACTCTACCTGTAACACAAGAAGAGGATGTTGAAATAGCAACCGAAGCTGTTGAAGATACTACAGATAATTATATTCCCCAAGCTCCTGAAGAAGCTTTTGAACCAAAAGACAAGGAGCCTACTAAGGAATTGTCAGAAATAGTTACAGCAACAACACAAGTTGTAGAAAACGTTTTAGAGAAAACTGAAGATCATAAACCAACAACTAAAGAAGTTCCAGAAGAAGTTGAAACTATTCAAGAAATTCCAACTGAACCAACAACTGAAATTGTGGAAAAAGCTGTAACAACTGAAGAAACAGATCACACATATTTGAGATCATGGTCAGCAGCAGCAGCTGAAGTTGAGCAGCAACTTTATGTCGGAAGAAAACCATTTGAAATAAAACCTACGATCTATGAGCAGATTAAAGCAGCTGATGAACCCAAACCAATAACCGATATTATTTTAGAAAATATCCAAGAATTATCAAAGGTTAAGACAGAGGAAAAACCAAAGAAGGAATTGGAACCTGCTCATGTGGATGTAGAAGAAACAACTACAACTGTTGTTACAGTTACAGAAAAAGTTGAGCTACCTGTGGATGAAGAAAAGGAATCTAAGGCTACTGATGTTGCTCCACAAGAACAACCTAAGAAACTAGAGGAACCAGAAACTGAAGAAGTACAGAAGACAGAAGAAGAATTAATAACATCGTCTACTACTGTAACATCTGTTACGACTTCGACAATATCATGGTCTTCTATTGTACAACAAACTCCTGAATATGCTCTAGAGGAACAAAAACCTGTTCAAGAACCTGAATTTGTACCACAACAAGTAGATGAAAGCCTAGTGAAAGAAACAGAACTTCCTAAAAAGAAGAAAGAAAAGAAATCTAAAAAGGAAGTTCAACCTAAAGACGTTACTGAGAGTATTGTTCTCCAGGAACCAGAATCTCATTCGGAAATTACCGAACAGGAAATCACAGAAGTCGCTGAGGTTCCCAAAAAGAAGAAGGAAAAGAAACCCAAAAAAGAAGCTGAACCGATAGAAGTTACTGAAAGCTTTGCTCCTCAGGAAACTGAAATTACTCAGAAAACAGAAGAAGAATTCACTACTGCGTCTACTACAGTTACATCTGTAACTACTACAATGTCATGGTCTGCTATAGTGCAACAAGCTCCCGAACCTGTTCCTGAGGAACCCAAATCAAAAACATTGCCTTCATTTACTGACATTGTAAAGGTTCAAGAAGAGGTTCCTAAAAAGGTAGAAGAACACAAGGAACCTGAAATTACGGAAACAGAACTTCCAAGAAAGAAGAAGGAGAAACCTAAAAAAGAAGTTCAACCTAAAGAAGTTCCTGAGAGCATTGTTCCTCAAGAACCTAAAACACAACAAGAAATTGTTGAACAACAAACTACAGAATTTGTAACAGTTGAAGAAACAGAACTCGCTGAAGTTCCCAAAAAGAAGAAGGAAAAGAAACCTAAAAAGGAAATTCAACCTAAAGAAGTTACTGAGATCGTTGCTCCGCAGGAACCAGAAAAAACATTAGTTGATGAAGAAAATACTGTTACTCCTCAAATCACCGAAGTTGTTACAGTTGAGGAAACAGAATTCTCTGACGTTCCCAAAAAGAAGAAGGAAAAGAAACCTAAAAAGGAAACAGAACCTAAAGAAGTTACTGAAGGCTTTGTTCCTCAAGAAACAGAGGAAATTCATAAGACAGAGGAAAAATTCACAACATTGTCTACTTCCGTTACTTCTGTAACAACATCGACAATATCATGGTCCTCTATTGTGCAACAAGCTCCTGAACCTGTCTCAGAGGAACTTAAATCTAAACCATTGCCTTCATCTACTGAAACCGTCACAGTTACAGAGAAAAAAGAATCTGAAATTGTAACACAACATGTAGATGAAAGCCCAGTATCAGAAACAGAACTTCCTAAAAAGAAGAAGGAAAAGAAAACTAAAAAAGAAGTTCAACCTAAAGAAGTTTGTGAGAGCGTTGTTCCTCAAGAACCAGAACGACAACAACAAATTGTTGAGCAACAAACTACAGAAAGTGTAGTTGTTGAAGAAACAGAAGTTACTGATGTTCCCAAAAAGAAAAAGGAAAAGAAACCTAAAAAGGAAACTGAACTTAAAGATGTTACTGAAGGCTTTGTTCCTCAAGAAACAGAGGAAACTCAGATGACAGAAGAAGAACTCACAACATCGTCTACTTCCGTTACCTCTGTAACAACATCCACAATATCATGGTCCTCTATTGTGCAACAAACTCCCGAACCTGTTCCAGAGGAACTCAAATCTAAACCATTGCCTTCATCTACAGACACCGACAAAGTTACAGAGAACAAAGAATCTGAAATTGTAACACAACATGTAGATGAAAGCCCAGTATCAGAAACAGAACTTCCTAAAAAGAAGAAGGAAAAGAAACCTAAAAAGGAAGTTC
>JACGTJ010000687.1:0-13116 GCA_014858695.1 Chrysomya rufifacies | reverse complement strand
ATTTCTCTCTTAAGAGAAACATTTTCTATAGAAAATTTCTCTCTTAAGAGAAACATTTTCTATAGAAAATTCTACATTTTACTCTTATTTTAAGAAAAATATCTCTTAGTATAAGATTGAAATTTGACTTTCTATCACATTTCTAGCCAAGTTATCTCTTCAGCCACCCCAGTTAATGTACAGCTCTGCAATGCCGCCGATATTTTACAACAAAATGATGTAACAATGGTACCGGGTGAAATCTATCCCGAAACGGGTTTACGTTTAGTTAGCGTAAATTGTGATAATTTAGACTTACTCTCAAAGGAACTGTGCTGTGGAACACATGTCACAAATACTCAGGAATTAGAACATTTTTACATAACAAATCTTAAGCAAACTAATCGAGCACGTTATGCCTTCACAGCGGTAGCTGGTGAAGCAGCCGAAAAGGTGTCCAAAGTGGCAACTTTATTAAAGCATCGTATCGACATGTTGGAAAAAGAATTTAAGACTGATAAACTATCGAATGCTACTGAAATAGAATTACAAAAAATACGTCACAATCTTTTGCATTTAGATATACAATTGCCATACGTTTTCAAAATAGAAACTCTGGAACGTATTAATAATATTTTGAAAAAGGTTAAAGAAATGGCTAGAACAAATATTAAGTAAGTTAAGCAGATTTGCCATTTTGAGCAAATAAATATATTTTTATTATCTTTAATATTACAGAGAATTAGTAGAGGTAGAAATGCGCAATGTTCTACAGGAGAAGCCTTTGGAAACTCATCCCTATATTTTGCATTATATATCCAGTTCTGCCTTAATGGAAGAAGTACCTTTACAAAAGGCTACTAAACTATGTGCTGATCGCCCAATTTTAGTCATAAGCAAAAGTGATAATATTGTCAAGGCCAGATGTTGTGTTCCCCAGAAATACCAATCCGAAGAGTTTAATGCTGAAAAGTGGTTAAAAGAATTCGCCAAAATATTCAAGTCACAAGTATCTGCGCCTAAAGGACAAAATCCTTTTGAAGTATGTAATATGAAGGGTAAAAAGACTTCAACACAATTCGATGAACAATTAGAAATTGCCATGTGTAAAGCTCAAGAGTTTGCTAATAAATATTTAAAATAAGGACACGTATGTTATTTAGTATTTTAAGATGAAAATTTTATTAAGTATTTCTTTTTAACAAAGTTTTGTTAAACAAAGAGTCTTCATTTTATTATTAAATAATTCTAGACAAAAATAAAGTTTGATTTTCAATTTACTTCTAAAGGAATTTTTAGAACTTTTTGTCTTTTTAACACGATTTATTGTTACGTTTTTTACATTTTTTTTCAACATAAGTGTAATTACAAAAATAATAATTTACTTACAAACTAAATAATTGTAATTTTGTTAACCACGATAATCGGGATCATTGTGTTCTTCTTCATAGTCCTCTTCATCATCGTCATCATCTGCAAAGAAATATATATGTATTAAGATTTTCTATTGAACAAATTTATCTTTGTGTGAATGATTTTCTAAAGATATTTTATTTCATTAAAATTTGACTCTTAGTATAAGAGAACGATGTACTTACCATGATCTCTTCTCTTTCGTACATAAGCTCTCTTCGAGCTTACCGGGGCCTGATCTGTTTCTCCATGTACCAAAGAATTACGGTACAATGTTAAGGGCTGATACTCTTCTGGTTTACTTGAAGGCATACCCGGTGATATACGACGATCCAAAAAGTTCAATATTACTTTTTTGTCTTGTTTCAACAATTTATGATTAAATTCATTAAGCACCTCCAGGAAAAGTAAACGTTTTGGAGCAGCAACAGGATCTTCAGGCACATCTCCAACAGCAAATAAAATACCAGCACGATGAAGTGCTATTATAGGTTCTCGATTTTTAATAGCATCAAAACCAAAAGTTAAAGCAAAACGTTTAGCTAATTCTTTCAATTCACTAAATTCATGAGAATTTTTCGAAACTATTTCATTTTCCGATTGACTTTGCAAATCTTTAAAAACAGCTATCAAACTCAAAAGTAAAGTTAAGGCAAAGTTAACTTTATTGATTTCACGTGCTTTGCCCAAAGTGGCCTTAATAATGTCACCATATTCATTATAACACTAAAATGAAGTTATTTAAATAATTAGAAAAAAAATGTAAGTTAATAAATTTCATGGAGAAATTTACCTTAACATAATATTTAAACATTCCGGCAGCACTTTTTGTAGGTATAATATTATAGACCACTAGTTTACAGTATGATGCCAAGAAGTTGCGTTTTTTATGCAATTCCATAATACGAATTTCATCTTGAAGATCTTTGTTTTAAAAAAATATTCACCTTAAAAAATTTTAAGTTTAAATGGAATTTATAAATACCTTCTTGTTTCAATGAGAACACATAGTGTTGTACAAAATTATTCAAAACTAATTGTTCATCCAATGTGGATTTATATTCTAAAGTGCGTACATTAGGATTTTCACTACGCGATAACTGATCGGAAAATGTTATTAACAAATCACAGATAGATTGATAGGCCTATTGATATAAAATATTAAATTGTTATTTTCTTAAAAACTCATATCGTTATGAATGAATGCACTTACTGCTTCTTGTATTTGTTCCGTAGGTCCATCACGTGTCAATTCGTAACAGGCAAACATATATTTATCTAAATTCTTTCTTAATTCTGCTACTGATTCTGCTATTTGTGATGTTTCACATTGATTTTCTATATAATATAAACCCCAACTTATTGAGAAATAACAAGCTTCTATACAATACACTAAAGCTTCATTGGGTAAATTACGTTCTGGATTTTCTTTTGCTTGACATTCATCGACATCTTGATAAATGGAATCAAAAAGATTCCAAGGGTTAAGATTGTGTGAGGAATAGAGTATAGATACTACTTTTAAAGAACTAATAACATTATAGATTTCATCTTCATTGGGCAATTCTTCGCCAGCAATTAAATTACGCCAATCTTCTATAGAATCTTTATATTTGTTAACAGCATTATCTATGATATTTGAGCGTGCCACATCGCATCTGGTATAGGTTGCACTACCCTCACGACATAAGTATTCCAAAGTTTTTGCACATGTCTCCAAGACATCACGATCATTGTGCACCGACATAATATAACTCATTTTGTCTAGTAACGCCTGTAAATTAGCCTCCTGACGATTAGTGGTATATATATCTAGTTCAAAATATTGTGGCACCGATAGAAGATTTGTTAATTTTTCACTATCTGCCTGATATTTCTCTAGTAGAGGTGGTAATGTAACTATAAAATGTTCCGTTAGCCTAACCTTTTCATCTTGTATAGCTTTAAGTTCTTTGGCAGATAATGATATTTTACGATTACTAGCACGACCCACAGGAGCTTCTCCAGTAGCCGCCTGTTTTACACTACTAACCATTATCTCGATTAACGTCGATTCTTGTTTATTATCTAAAACTTCTTCATTAGGCCCTGGTTCTTCAAGTAGTAAATCTGTCATACATTCCCAATCTTTAACCATGGGATTATTGTCCATGAAAGAGTCTACTAGATAAGCACCATGTTCGTGTAATTCCGATTCAATCATAAATTGTACTAAATCACGTATAAGGGGTGTGTTCGGTAGACGTAGTTTGCCTCTTTTGGTTTTAGTTTCTTCCATATCGGCAGTTAAGTGAAATAAGCGCACATTAAGGAAATCAGCAGCCGCCTGTGCAACACCACGATGTGAGGAATATACCAACTCATAAACAATTTCACAATCCTTGTCTGCCAAAATGTCTGGATGGATTCTAGAGATTTGAAATAAAACAAAATAAAGATAATTGTTTTAAAAATTCACCTAAAAAAGACAAATTCTCTATAAAAAAATCAAATATTTTAAAATTATTTTTCCTTACAATGAAAATTTTTATCGCAAAACGAATATTCTTGAATAATATTCTATACAACGAATTTTTTTTATTTTTTACTGTTATTTCTACTTACTTCAATATACTAATCACCAATTTCACAGCATGTACCGCCACCTCAAATTCTTTATCCAAAGTCATGGCCACAATACGATCTTTAAATTTCGAAGTAAACAATTCCAATTTGCCCTTAAGTTCTTCTTTGTCGTATAAAGGCAATAAAGCTTGTAAACAACGCAAACGTACTTCACCCACTTTATCATGTAAAGTCCAACCAATATACTTAAGATAAGAATCATCTAAGAAATTTTGTGGATAATTTTCCATCCAAACACCAATTTCAGCCATACAAATAGCACGTATGTCAGGAAGAGTATCTCTAAAATAAAACAAATACAATCATTTAAAATATGAATGAATTTAAGATTTAAATTGCAATAAAATCTCACCGATAACGATGTACAAATACAGATTTAAACATATAAGTTAACATATTTTTAATTTCATCCATATTTTCCTCAAGTTCTGCACGTTTAGCCATTAAAGATTCTAAACGATCAGAAGCACGACGATCGCGAGACTAATATTTTAAAGAAAATATAATAAAAATGTAAAGAAATGGTTGGATATTAGAAAGAAAATACCTTAAGACGTTCTGCTTCATATTGTTTGGCAGCGTTTTCAAAATTATTTGATACCAATAGAGCCACATCTACCAAAGCGGTCATTAGTTTCATGGCTAAAAATATAAATTCTAGAACTATTTTCTAAAACAAAATAATAATTGAAATTTACCTGCCAAAGTAGCGGTATGCCTGAAAGCTCTTACTTGAGAATCAGACAAACCCGTCAACAAAGAAATAACATTATCCATAAGAAACTGATCATATATAATAGAATATTGACATTGTTTCACCAAAGTCTGAACAAAATCACAAAAATTCATTTTAAATTTTTTCCATTGTTGACCGGGAATAATCAAGGGATATTCACCACTTTCCTATTTAAGAAGAAATATAATTTTTTAAATCTAAAGTCATTTTACCATTTATTACAAAATTCCTTTTACCTCATCAAATTCCTCTGTCATTTTCCTAATCACAGCCGTATGATCCATGGGATGTTCAGTATCTTCTGGAATTTTACCCTTACAACCACTAGCATTAATGAAAAATTGCAATAAAGCTATTAAAGCAGTATCCCGATTAATTTTATATTGTTCTATCCAATCATCTACAATGCTGGCAATAGGCGACTTAGAATGCCGTACTATAAAATATAACGAATTTTCATCGGTTGTAACATCACGTTCCATATCGATACGTTCTTGTTCTTTATCAACATGTTCTTTACGGGGCCTTTCAATTTTCTCTCTGCGACCGGTACCCTCACCGGGAGGTTTACGTGGTGCTTGTGCTTTACGTTTACGTGGTACAGGAGCAAAGAAATCATCTTCGTCTTCATCGATAATAGGTGGTTTATCACGTACACCGCCTCGAGCTCTTAAACGTGTCATACGTTTAGTAGGACTATCTCCATCCGAAATTGAATCATTAAGATTTTCCCTAAATGTGCAAAAAAAACAAAATCGATCTATATTAGCAAATCATACCCTTTACATTACTATATTCAACTATACCCTTGTTCCTCATAGTCGGGTGGTGGATCATCCATTCTTATGCGTTTCCCTCCACGTCTAGCCATCATGTTTTGTTAATTTCTCTATACTTGTTTTAATTGAAATATTTTTTTTAAGTATACTGAATTTTTTTGCTACATTGATGTAGATTTTTATTTGTCTTATGAAAATTACACTATTATTTGTCTTATAACTACTTTTCTTTAATTTTATTAAAGTTTTTACACAGTTTTTAACAATTTTTCACGAATTTTTCACTATTCTCACAAAGCGTCTGTAATGTTTTTTCTGTTTTGTCTGGCAGCCACGGTTGTTTACAAAAGTACTTGATTGAAAGATAGTTGCCAGAGCTGGTATGTCTGATAAGCACTTGCAGCCAACTTCAGTCGTTAATATTTTAGCTGTTAACCATTGAAAACTTATAAGTCTAATCGAATTGAAATAACGATTAAATAAATTTATTTAAACGAATTTTGTTGATTTGTAGTTGTTGTACAAATTATATAAATACGCGTAGAGCATCATGATGTCAAAATCAGTTTAAACGCTGAAAACATGGCACACTAAACGAGGTAGTGTTAGTATCCCAACTTATTAGATTTTTTTTTTTTTGGATGAAATTCTTTATCTCACTTACATTCTTGAACATTTTTTAAAACCTATTGTCGATTTTAAACATAAAGATCTTTTGAAAAAATTATATAAAGAAAAGATTTATTCTTTGTAGAGTTATTTTGAATATAAGTAATTGAGATCACTAGAGTACATAAAGTAATGTAATTACACGCTCACAACAAATACAATGAAGTGAAGTTTTGCTTGATCATTATAATAATTCATTAACATCAATTGATATTTAATATAATTGATATATAATATAAAATATACCCAACAAATATTCAGCTATTTTCTTAACTCTACGCAAATTGTATTTATACAAAATGATTGCTGTTGCATAAAAACAATAAATTTGTTTTTTATCCTTCAAAAATAGATTTTGGTTTATTTAACTATAGTTGCAATTATACTCACTTGCAGTCAACTTTACTGTTACAATAAATGAGCAATGCTGCCACTTAAAATCAAAAGTGACGAAGAATTTCGAAGGGTTAATTTATGAATTCCGGTAGATTTCAATAGATATGTTGATAGAATAAAATAAGATCCGTTGGCAACAATGAAAACAAATAAAAAACAAGAACTGTGAAAAATTGTTGAATTATTTACAATATTTTTGAAGAATTTCCCTAACAATTATTTTATAATTATAAATAAAACAAAGCTTGTCGCAAAGAAAAAGAAAACAAATTCAATATGTCTATGAGGCCAGATGATCATCGTCGTAAGTGGGACAAAAATGAATATCAGAAAAAAGCCCAGGAACGTTTATTAAGCCAAGCTAAAGGCAATGAAAAAAGTGATGAAGGTAAAGTTTCCTTATTAATTCTTGGTACATAATAATAAACAAAAATATTCACATTTTTTAGAACCCGTCCAAAGAGAAAGTCTTAAAAGACGTGATTACAAAGTCGATTTAGACAGTAAGTTGGGTAAAAGTGTGGTGATTAATAAAAATACTCCTAGCTCACAATCGGGTGGCTATTACTGTAATGTCTGCGATTGTGTGGTCAAGGATTCTATAAACTTTTTGGATCACATAAATGGCAAAAAACATCAAAGAAACTTGGGCATGTCCATGAAAGTAGAACGCAGTACTGTGGATCAGGTGAAAGAACGTTTTCAGGCAAATAAAAAGAAAATGGAAGAAAAACAAAAAGATTATGAATTGGAGAGACGTTTAAGAGAAGCCAAAGAAGAAGAGGAACGTTATAAAGAACATCGCAAAGAAAAACGAAAGGATCGTAAACGTAAGGCAGATGAAGATTTAGATGGTATGGCTCTGACAGATGATATGGCCGATATGGCAGCTATAATGGGTTTTTCGGGATTTGGTGGTTCGAAAAAGAATGCATAACTTAAAGAGATGTGAGTTTCTCAGGTCAAACAAAGAAAAATATTTATTACAAAATATGAAACAGGATCAATATTATTATAACAAAAACAAAAAAATAAAATATAAGTAAAAAATTATAAGCATATACTTAACACAAATGCTAACAAGTATAAGGCGGAAAAGACCTTAAAATTATATTTCATAAGGCTACTATGAGCCGGCATTGGATCATCGATTTGTGGCAGTGATCTTGAAATTTTACATTTAAACTAAAACGAAATTATTAAAAGATTTAAGTTTATTATAAAGATTATATATTGAAAAAGTTATAAGAAAAAAATAACAAAAATAAACAAAATGAAACTATTTTCTAAACACCACAACCAAACAAAACGAACCAATTGTAATTGCATTATTAGTTAATAAAAAGAAATGAAAAGAATTTAACTAAATTTTTTTCTTTACCTTTGCTACTTTCTTTATAATTTCATTAGTTAATGAACGCATCATTAAGGCGGGTTTAAGGCCACATAATAAGGCCGTTTTTATATAATTACAGTCGATGATTTCATTGTAATACCTTAAGTTAGAAAAAGTTAAAAGTGATTATAAACTTTTTTAGTTCATATATAACTTACTGGCAAACTATTTCTTCATTGGACTTTTCAAACCAATCTGGAGGTCCTTCACAGTCTAATAATTCTTCTTTTAATTCAGTTAAACATTCATGATAATTGTTAAGATCTAGTAAAGGAAATTATTTTTCTTTTTGTCTTTCTTTTCTCTTATATGCATGTTTTTTTTAAAGAAAATTGATCTTTGTTATAAAAAACCAGGACCACGATTACAACAAATAAAACATCAATAAAAACCAAAAAAAAAAAAAAATTTGTTAATGTAACCTTAAAATCTCACTCAAAATACAATAATTTTAAAACAAATTTGAGAAATGGAACCCTCCTTGTGGCATTCGCTGAATAGCTAAAGTTAGACGGCGCAGCTGTTATGTATCCTGGCTGGTTTTACGGGTAGTTCCTACTCGATGGCAGAGAAACTATGCATGATTTGTAGCAAGTGGTTTGCTATATAAACGTGCTAAACCAATCTAGTCTGAAGTTGCGGCCAGTAGTCCTGGAACCAGAATCTGATGGCGTACACTAATTCAATGCTCATCTTTTTGTTTAGGCCCTACGCTCCTTATAGGAACGAATAAATACACCGTGGTTTAGTTCTCCTTCCTAACTGAACTATAACTAGATTTAAACTAGAAGGAAATTAGAACTGAACCAGAAGTGAACTAGAACTAAATTGAAATTTGAACTGAACCTTAACAGATCTTTTATATGTAAGAGAAAATTTTATATAAAAGAAAAGAGTTCTGTAGAAAACATAAAGAAAACATTTTCTATACATTTTTTTTAATCAACCAAGTTTTGAAATATGTAACTTACGTTGTGTATTTACATTTTGATTATAGTGACACGTATAAGAGTTGTAATAAAGCAAACCATTATATAGTTTCATATAAAGATTATTGGACGGCAAAGGTATGCTCTCCTCAATTGTATTATTTATATGTTTTAGAACATCTTCTACCTCATGACAAGTTTCAGTTATAGAATGTTTTGTTGATAACAAAACTATACGTTCCGGACTGATAGCATATAAACGGGCTAATTGTAAAATCATTTGATTTTCATCACAAACTTCTTTAAGTTCTTTGGTAGCAGCAAATTTCTAAAAGAATATACATAAGTTTTTTAAACAAAATTTTAACTTTCAATTGTAATCTAATTTACCTTTTCCATTTTATTAGAAGTAGAAAATATTAAAAATTTTTGTAAAAATTGAGGTAATTGCAAAAATGCCGAACATTTTGTAGTATACAAATTTAAGCAGAATATAATTAACAATATTTTAAACATTTTGTTAGAAAAATAAATTCATTTTTTTATGTTTTGGTTTTAATGACATTTATTTTAAATATTTTTCGTTTGTTTTTCTTTTTTTTAATTTTATATATATTCCTTAACCAAATATCTTTAACGTTTTAAAAATTATTTTTTTTATTTAAATTATTTGAGTTCTTTAAATTATGCAATAACTTGTTACAAAAATACACGTACATTTACGTTAAATATTTCTTTTACTTCATACATATCTTTATTTTGTACCCCTTTTTATATAGAATTAAAATGAATTTTAATTTTTAAAAAATGCTTAATTATTTAAGAATAAAGTATAAAAGAAAATAAAAAGAGTCCTTGCTTAAATGTTTTAAATCTTCTCTTTTTGTTAAAAAAAACAACGTTAAAAACGTTTTTGACTCATCATATGTAGCTTCTTAAAACAGGTTTGGTTATTGTAGTTATTTTGTATTTAGGTAAATACAAAACCATGTTCCACGGGTATATCAAAGGGAATGTTAAAATATTCAGCTGGTAGTTGAGTACAATGAGTAGATTTAAAGTCACGGAAATGTTTACGTAGCTAAAACAAAAAATAATAATTCCCAGTATTAAACGTGTTATTAAATTTAAAAATAGGAAAACTTACCAAAAAGTCAGCCATTTGATGACGCACTTCTTCACTATAATCTTCACCTATTTCCATGGGATATTTTTTACCTTGATCTGAGGCATAGGTAATTAAACGAGACAAGCACAGCTCATCATCAGCGGCTACATGAAGATAAATTAAAAATATATAGATGAATAAATATATATGTAAATCGTTAGATAGATAGATTCATTGATAGATAAATAAATATCATCATATATAGGCAGTTCAATAGATATTTTCATAAATCATTAGACATAAAGATAAATTATATATGGATAAATAGATATATAGATATACATGAAAGATATATAGATAAATCAACAGTTATAAATTGTTAGATATATTAAATCAATGTATAAGGATATAAATCAATAGATATATAATTAATAGATATATAGGCATATCATTTGACACATAGATGAAATCAATAGATATAAAAATAATTCAAAACATTTCGCAATTTCTAGATATTTCTTAGCAATATTTTTTTTTTTTTCAAATTACATTTTTTTACTTTGTATTTTAAAACTTACTTGTTAAATTTCTAATTTCTATAGGTTTGGCCAAAGTCTGTTTACAACGATTTAGTTGTGCAGCTTCATAGATATGAGGATAACGATATTTTAAAATACTCAAAGCCAAAAAGTTACCACGATTTGTATCCAATTGATTATCTCTAAAAAAAAAACAACCATATAAATCATTTTATAACATAAAGTCCTAACAAAAACTTACTCTGCTATAACTTCATCTTCTGTGCGTCTTATCAAGCTAATGGGACCGTGATAATTCTGAGCCAATTCTGCATTATTTAAGTTACAATAATCACGTATAGCTATGCGTACAATACCAGATAAACTGGCTGGCATACGTGGTTGAGCCAAATATAAAACATCATCAAAAGTAGCATCCAAAATCTGTAATAATAAATATAATATGGAATTTTAAACACTTTAAAAACAACAACAACACTTACCACTCCTTTAGCTTCGGGAAAACAAGAAGCAGCCCATAATGAGCTAAAACCTCCAATGCTCCAACCATAAAATATTATATCTTCAATAGAAAAACCCAAATGATATATGGCAAATTGTACAACAGCCTCGATGGCATTTTTATCCTGTTCTGGATAGGGTTTACCAGTACTGCCTTCAAAGCCAGGATGATTCCAACCCAAAACCGAGTATTTTAGAGATAAGGGGGTGCCCATAATACCAATTTCATAAAAACCAGCATTGCCTGTAAATGATTGTATAATCTTTACGAAAAATTTGTAACATATTTTTAAGTATATAAAATTACCTTCTGAGCAAATAACCAAAGTTTTGCCATTACTGCTTCTAATTCTATTATCCACAAATACTGTATCAATATCATTGGAATCAATAGTACGTACTTTATAGCGTCTGGCATCTTCTTCTTCAATCAATTTTGCGCGACCAGATACTAACATGGGTCCTATAAACAAAAACATTAAAACTTCTCACACTTTGGATTCTATAAAAGAAAAACTTACTCATATAACTCTGTAACAGTTTAATAGACCCGGGATACATCATACGAATACCAAAGGTATGAATAGCTACATAAGCTGCAATTTCGCAGGGAATAGTAGCCAAACGGAAACTACGTGTAGAATTCTTAACTAAAGACATCTTATTTTTCTTATCATCGCTAGGAAAAAATCGTTTTAAGTATTTCATATTTTTAATATTAAATTTCAAAACCTTACCTTTGCAATGACTTAACATCAAAATCCACAGCCCAACTCTTAAACTCATAATCAAATAATCTCAATGCTCGCTTACCCTCTACCTCAGTTTTGGGGGAACGTAATAATTCCATAGCTTTAATAAGTTTAGTATACGAAGCAGACTGGGTACGACCCAAACCACGCATAACCATGGAAATAACCACTATAATACCAATACTAGTACTTATTTTAGCTAAAGTTGCTACTGAATCCATAACAAAATAGCCACGACGATAGAAAAATGTAGCCAATAAAGGTGAAGTGTAAAATCCAATATTCCACATTAAATTAATCTGCTCAAAATAGAAAAAAATCAATCATTTTTTATAAACAATCTAATCACATAACAACTCAACAATTAGTCATACCGTAGACAAAATTTGATCACCAAACTTTTCCAAACCACCAGGCTCATACATTTTCTGTAAGAATAATGGAAATAAAAAAATAAAATTTCCACATTATTTTCAATTGTCTTGGGTGAAATTTTATCCAATTGATATCTCACTGGGGGGTTGTTACGTTACCTGTGCGGTACCAAGACCATATTCCATGTAGAGCTTTGGCCCTAATACATAACGTAGAAAACTCATTATGGCTTGAGTTTTAATTTAGTTATTACTTAATTTCTCCTTAAATTTGCCCTGATTTTTAATTGTTAAAATTGGGAAATTTAACAAAAAATGAAAATGCAAATTAATGACACAAAAAAAGTTTTTGTGCCACTTCTTTTAGAAAAACATTCAGAGTGCAATGATGACGTAAAGATTAGAGTGACCATAACTTATAACAAGTTAGGTGAATAAACTAATTTTTTTTTCGGTTGGAATATTGACATAATTTATGTAAAAAATTATATGCTAATTGTAAGGAAACAAAATGACAATTCTATTCTAAAGCAGCATTTAAGCAGAAAAGCATCCTTTAAATAATTCAATCATTTATTAATCCAATGCCGTTGTTTAATATTAACGGCGCGATTTTTTCTGTAATCATTCCTTGCCGAATGACGTATACATACAAGAAAAAGAAGAACAAGTAAACATCTTCCTCTCGACCAAAATCTGGCATAAAATTTCTTTTCATTTTTATATAAAATTCTGAATTAAATTCCTACCCTGGTTTTAAAAGTGCGTTAAACTTTATATAAAATTCTGCAAGAGTTTAAATTGAAAGGAATCTGCTTTAAATTATGCAGCGACCGGCGGAATAAACAAAAGTTTTCACGACCTAAAAAAATCAGCTGATCCTTTTGCAAACAAGAAGTGTATTTTATATTAAATATCCT
>JACGTJ010000684.1:0-21224 GCA_014858695.1 Chrysomya rufifacies | reverse complement strand
CCCCATCATTTTTTGATGGTGGGTATAAAAAGACTCATGTAAGACCTTACATTGTATATATATTCTTAGTCCACATCGAATTCTGAGTCGATTTAATTACGTCCTGACTAAAACACGCTCACAATCAAACGAATTGAAATTTACACAGATTATTTAAAAATGATAAACATTTAATTGTTGGCTAAAGTTATATATGTACTTGTCTCAAGCCACATATGTCACTATAGCATTATACATATATATTTTCTAGTGATTAGTGATATATAAAAAAACAGCACAAAATTCGACTCCAAAAGTACACACGCGACGCATTTCTTAAGCAAACATTATGCTTTCAAATTACAAACCATTTGTATTGAAAATAATATATTTTTTTTTGGTCTTTGTATTAATTTTGATATTTATTTTTTAAGTTTCAAAAAAATAATTTTACACTTATCGATAATTTTTGTTTTGAATATTTTACAAAAACAAAATACATTGTATTCCTTGTCATGATTACCGAAAATAAAGAATATCATAATTATAAAAATTCCCAGCTATTCCATGCAATAAATACGTTTATTAATTACTAAAGGTATTTGTTTAGACGAACCTACTTGCTTTTTTAATGTGGTATGTCAAACACAGTATTTTATATAAAGCAGGACTTCCCCCGGTCATATTTATTTTTTCCTATATGGAATGTCAAATGGAATTTTTTAAGAGTGACAATTTCTAAAGAACTTTACATTCTCATAACCCATAGAAAAAGCGGGAATGGTCGAAAGTTTTAACTTTATTTTTATTCATTGATAGTAGTCATTGAGGAAAATTACATTTGATGTAATTTATTCAATATCCTTTTTGGTACAACAGCACTACCGCGTGAATTGGTACTCTTTGAGCATTTCTAAAATACGAAACTCCAATAATCAAAATAATTTCACTAATCATAAAAGATACCATTTGCCATTCCTGGTATTATTAAGTTTGATGCATGCTCAGTTTTGTTTAATAAACAATTTAAGAGACTAATAAAATCCATACCTGTACCATAACAGCAATACGCAATTCCCCTTGGTCAATCTTACTTTTACATCCTTTGCAGCTAGCTCTATTGGTTTTGGAATATTCCGCCTTGTAAGGTAAATCGACATCCATTTTAATTGAAGAATACTTAACAAAAATTAAACAAGAACTCAACAAACACAAAACAATTTCACAACTTATTTATACCCGCGAATGCTATAAAGAAAACCGGCGTCCACGGCGAATTCATTACTTATAACACAGTAATGATGCCAGATTGATATTTATAAACAGCGTTACCTAATGGAAATGTTCAAAAGTTGTCAGGAAAGCAATAGCTGGACGAATTTTTATCGTTAAATTTGAAAAAGTCAAAATGTTTCTTAGAATATAAAACATATTTATAATTTTATACATTGTAAACAAGCTTACATTTAAGATGACTAAAATTCCAAATACATAAAGTTAATTTCGATAATCCATTTTCTTTGATTATATATTAGCATTTCATTTTCTTTCTTAAATAAATTTTTTCTGTGATAACATTTTGATACCCTTCACCTATGCTAATATAAGAGGTTTCAAAGTTTTTCATTCTTTTAAATTATATATTCAGATTAAAAACAAATCGAAATATTCATGTACATCCCTCGGTTCGTATGTCGATTATGAAGGCCCCCATACAATTGTACCATATTTATATCATTTGGTATTGAAATTCGAATATTTCTATATGTACTAATTTTTCAAATCGGTTATTTAATAGTCGATAGATTCCGATAGAATATAGCGTTTTAACTTATTTTATACAATTTCAGTGTTGCTTATTTCAAACAAAGTTAGATCCATTTTAATAATTTTGGGAATATGCTTTCTCTTATAATTTAAAGAAAATAGTAACGATTTTGAAATACGTAAAAAATTAACCAAATTAGATTTGATGAACGTAAACCTTTACTTTTATCGAAGATTTTAGCAAATATTGTGTAATTTATTCACTCCAAAGCGATGTTTTTATGAATATTAAAAATTATTTCAATTACGTTAAACCTAAATTTGAAAAAAAAAATCCGAAATTATTACGATCTGATCGTGGCGGAATAAACTGTTGATGAGAAATAATATTCTACATATTATTTTGAATACAAAGAGTTCTTGAATTACACACATATTGTAAAGTATAGTAGCAAATTAAAGATCGATTTATATTAATATTTCAAAACTCTCCATAATGTAAATTCACTATAAATTCCAAATTTACCACTTTACATTACATTAAGTTTCAGATTCGCAATTGAGTAATGTCAACATTTTTTGTTAAGTTTTTCACTCTTTAATGACTTTTTAGACTGAATCGTTATGGGTATTTTGATTTAGCATACAGAGGAAGTTTTGTCCAACTTGTTTCTGATCTGTGCAATGTTTAAATAGACAGTTAGCTTAGAAGGCAATTGCGATTTATTTTGGCTAATTGTCTTTTCTTAAACAAGATCTAATACACCTGCACAGTAAATTTAAAATTAATTTTAAATAAGTGTGTTTTCATACAATATGTGAGTAAAATATATTCATATTTGATTTGTCCATTATTTGAAAGCGCGTATTAAATAGATTACAATAAAAAACTGTTACATAAATAAATTAAATAGAAATGAATGTTAAAATATTTTTATTTAGATTCTTATATAAGTAATACACGTATGTAATGCATTTTTTATTTGAGATATTTAATAGCCATAATCAATTGTAAATTATTGCCTACGGCGAGTTGTTCGTTGTTTATCAAAACGCATTTCCATTTCTTCTAAAACCTTTGGTGTGTAACGAACTACAAGCTTAACAGAACCAACTGCTTGTTTAAGAAGTTCCACAGCTTTTTCATGATTCTCTCCCTCAACGGACTAGAAAGTGAAGAAAATACATATAACACTTTTTAATTTTAATGAAAATACAATACAAATAGTTTTGCAATATGTAAAAATAATGCAGGCGCAAATATGTAAACATCAAGAACGTGTTTTTCATGTTTCCTAGTTGTAGTTATGTTCGCGTTTTTGATAGACGTTTGAGTGTTAACTAAATTTGATAAAAACTACTTTTGGAAAAACTTTCGTTTTCGCGAGTGTTTTAACTCAACTTTCAACAGATTTAAATAAAATTCGGTGAAATTATTGTCAAGTCTAAGCGAAGTAGTGAAAAAATGACAAATATACGAATTCTAAGTCTCATCATGTCCAAAAATATGGCGCACGAGCGACCACAATTATCATAAATATTATGTTAGTTTTCCTTTTTTATGATGATTAATTGCGCATCATATTTGAAAAATAGTGTTTTTTATGAAATAGCATAATGTGAATAAATTTACCAGCAATTCGTTTCAATGTTTGCAGAGAATATCACACTAAAGAAATGCGTTGAAAAACATGACAAAATCAATAACCGACGACGTTTTTTTACAGGTTCTACAGTTTAGAATCCAATCTTTGAAAAGCTTACAATATTATACTACTAAAAATATATTCAAACGCTTTTCTGAAGTCTATTGTAGTGGTCTCCTAACCCTGATGAATTCAATGTTAATGTCGAAGTTTTCCATATCGTTTCAAAGATGCTGTATGTTGTAATCTACTATAATAAGAATTGGCTTCGATATCGTTATATTTGTATGATTCGTTTTTGAAGTTCTGGGTCTTACGCCTTGACTATGCGGATGATTAGTGAATTAATCTCTTAGATCACACAAAAGATTTTTAGATTTTTAATACATATGGTTGTCATTCCTAGTTATTATGTATCATTACCAGAAGCAAAAAATAAATAACTACATACCACACCATTAACAGATAATAATTGATCACCACGTTTAAGACCACCATGCCTATCGGCAACACCCCCAGGAATTATACGAGAAATGTATATTGGTGAGTTTTGTTCTTTTCCACCCATTACATTAAAACCCAGTCCTGTTAAAAAAAAATAACTTTAATATGTGGATATCAATGGAAATAAAAATGCTTACCTTCTTCAGTTTTTGGTAATTCCACCACCCGAGGATGAGCATGACCTTCACTTGCTGCAAAAGCTGCTACAGTTGCTTTAGCCGTAGCAGAGGCACGAACGTCTTGAGAACCCTGGATGTCAACAGTTTCATAAACATGCTCATAAACTTCACGGACAGCATTCAAAAATTCACTTTGTAGTACTTTTTGCAGTGCAGCTAATTTGGTTGTTGGAAAATCTCCACTTGATTGTAATTTTTCCAACAGCTCTATCGAACGCTTAACATCTACAATAAAATAATAATTATGAAAAACTCTTGAAACTGTTACATATAAAAACCTCTAGCAAGTGTTAGGGGTTCACACATTTCTGACATATTTCTATTTCCACACAATATTTTTCTTTTTCTTCTTTATGGAACTATTTTTAGACACCCAAATATTTTCTAACAGAATGTCCTGTTTTTTTTCTCTATTTTGACCCAATTAGATTTGTTGAACTATCGAATAGTTGGGTACTCAGTACTCAATATCGACTATTTATTAAAATAGTCACTATCGAGGCACTCTTAGAAGGTGCATTCAACCGTATAGAGTATTACATACTTATATTTCATATCATTATCTATTGGCGATAAAAGCTCATACAAAATCTATTAGAAATCATTTCAATTTACAGCGTCTAATAATAAAATCTTAATAATTTAACTCACAAAAACATACTAAAATTCGTCCAAAAAAAAAATCTTATGTATTTTTATTCGAACATAGATAATTGATAATAAATAAATTTGTAAAAAATGATAAATATTTTAAATACGAAAACATGTTAGATTTATATTTGTTGAATAAGATTTTTATTTTAAGCGTTCTTTGAGATAACCGCCATTGATTTTGTTTCTAAACATACGTCTATGTTTTTTTTCTAACCCCACATAGTTAAAATAATAAAGATGTTACAATTCGTAGAGGATTTTTTTTCATTTTCGTATTATTTTGACAAAAGGAATAATCAGCTTTGCTACAAACATTACCTATTTCAGTGCACCCTGTAACTGCATATCAGTAACAAACAGTCTGGATGGAGGTATATCTACATAGTTAAATAGCTCAATCAGTGATAATATAATTTAAAAATAGAGTTCAGCTCATGTCGCTCTATTATTCAATATTTATTCACTACATTGTCATCTCTAAATAAACTAAAATAAAATAACAAACTAGTTCATTTTACTCAGCTGTATTAAAATGAGTTCTTAGAATTAAACATATTCAGCTCAGCTTATTGAAAAAATCTAAACTCCATATAGCAGTAGCATCAAAACTTAACTGAAAACATAATGTAACAAATGACTAAAAATTGTAGTCGATCGTTTCCTTAAACTACTGTTACCTTTACATTATGTAGCAGAAATTTTAGTTTTAATAAAAAAAGTTTTTTTTATTAATTAGCGCAGTTTTTAAACTTTTTTAGCTGTATTTTTAATTAAAGCTAAAAAAATAAAGTTTAAAAAGTAGCCTAGTTTTTATAACTTAATATTACTGCAAACTATACAATGTATTTTGATTTGTTGTCATTAAATAAGTCAGCTAGTTATTTGATTAGCTTTATAAAAAGTTAATGAAGTAGCAATAGAAAGCAGAGGGCGCAGCAGAGAGAGCAGATAACGTAGTTAATAACTATTTATGTAGCTTAAATTATCAATAGAAAGTTTAAAACACGAATTATTAACCCATTGAGGAGCAATACGGTATTTTATGTACTTTTAGTATGACCTTTTTAAGAAAAGTACCGTTATCTCAAAAATGATTCGATATAAAGGTATCTTTGTAGACAACATTCAAAGCTTTCAAGCAATGCTATCCCTTTAAATGTTAAAGTTAAAGGCTTAAAAAATTAAAAGAAATGGAAAACTGCCAACTTTATATGGCAATTATAGTCGTTCTTCTGTTTGTTATATAAAGTAGGGCAGTATGGGTATCATTGAAGAGGAAAAAGAGGAGCTATATAGGTTCAAAATTCTGGACTTTACTGGAATATATCTCAAAAACCAAGTGAGAGTGAAAAAAAAATAGTTTATTTTGCATACCTTATGGAGTACTATCGATTGAGTTGAAAAAAATATTGGATTTCGCAGATGCGGAATACTTGACATTAGCCCACATATGTATGGAGAATATATTTGATAAATGAAAATATTTCCAGTCTTCTGGAAGAGTGTCGAGCATGTTTTCTAATTTCTTTATTAACAACAAAACATATTTACTGTGCAAATTTCTTCCTTTTGATTGTTTGGAAGATCATCACATTCTTTGTATAATGGAACACTAAAAGAAAAAAATTCATATTAGAATTATTGCAGTAAAAGTTTTTACTTGAATAAAAAAAGACAACATAATAAACGATATAATAATCTACTAGTTAAGGCGGAAATTTCAGGCGAGATTACTCGAATGGTGGATATTAACAGAAAGTATGGTATATTGAGACCTCTATGTCTATAATTTGTCATCTGCATTTGTCATGATGTTGGATACCCAGTTTTACCATCGGTTGTTTAAATGATATCTTATCGCACCGAATCCAGTTTGCTGTTTTTATAAGGCACTTATTTCGACCTGTATTATTCTACATCACATTTTCCGTCTGTTATATTTAGACGGCAAAGATTGTATTTGCAACTATGGCGCTCAGAGGACAGTTAGTATAAGCATGTTGTAAGTTTGACATAAGATAGGTTTCTACAGAGTCTCTTATATGTGCATCTTCTAATTTTTTAAGGGTTTGAGCAGAAATAATAAAAGACTTATTGGTGCGAGATATTTTACCAATGTAGTACCAGGATAAATAAAGCTAGTACATGTCGGTTAGCCATAATGTAACTATATTAAAATTCCTTTCTATGACCACAGGGATAATGTTATCCGGACCTAGAGATTTAAAAGTTCTAAAGCTATCTATGGCCCAGTGCAGCCTATGAAATTCAATGGGATATAGTACATAGTCTTGTTTTGATTAATGTCTTTCAACAAAATCACTCCCCGATTTTGTTTTGGGATACAATATTTGAAATTATGTAAGTCCCAAGATTATAATGATAGAAATGATGTTTTTACACAATGATTAAAAATAACTAATCACAATGATTAAAATAACTAATAGAAATAATAGAAAGGACTTAAACTGAAAAACGTAAAATATTCAAAGGGACCTACAAATCAAAATAGTGAATTATGTCTGTATTGAAGTAAATACAATCTGAAATTATGCAATCGAAAATAAATTTGCAAGAAAACTTTTTGAAGAAACAATGTATTAGATTTCTACACGACAACTAGGGTACTATTATGTCATCTATGTTCCTGACATTGCGGTAACAGTGACAAAGTGTTTGCATTATATTACATCCAAATCCTGACGTCTTATGTTTCGGATCTTTATCTTGTTGTAAATATACTTAATTTCTTTGAATTAACTTTAGCATGTTAAGGATGGATTAGTTACAGACTTGATGAAGGACAAAGTTAATTATCAGTTACAATTCGGTCTTGACTTTAACAATGTTGAACACTTACTGACTCCCATGCCTACAAGTAGTTGTTCCTGAAACATCTTGCATTGAATATTGAGAATCTCCCGTTTTCATTCACAATAATAAGTACGAAAACATACGCGTTTCTAATAACCTCAACCAACAATCAAAACAGGTTATGCAAACTAACTAAATAACATACTATAAAGAATGTTATGTCTTGGTTTTATTAGACATTTAGTATAGTATTTTTTTTTTTCTTTTGATGCGTTTTCTAACAATTACATTAGAGTTAAAAATTGTTTTATTGTAGTAAACTTCGTTAACGATAATACAATAAGGGTATTTTCATAGGTATTTTCAATGTACCATGGATTTATTTAGAAAAAGTATTTTAAAATATTTCGGTGGGAGAATTGTGGTGGTGTCTGTAATTTTAAAAGGTAGACAAACTTGATATAAAGATAACTGCGTGCACACATAAATTTAAAGAAAATTTTTTTTTGCGTCATGTAGTCTTCTACATTCATATGTGATATGCGATATGTCCCCAATTCCCGGGCAATTCTTTTTTCTGTTTCCAATAGTTGTTGTTAGAGTTGCTTCCTACCAGAACTATGTTTTAACAGACGAAGAAAATAGAGTATGCATCTTCCATGGCATCATGACGAGTCAACCGATCTGAAACGGTGCAAGTACTTATTGAAAGCACCGTGGTCACATAGGAATTAGGTTTAACAATTTAATATTTCCATGTTTTTTAATCAGTTTTCCTCTTCGGTATAAGTTTATATGTTAATATTCTTTTTTGGTTTTTTGCCATTATTCCTTGATCTGGTACTAGCTTCCAATTTTGTAACTTCTTCTTATATTATAAATGCACCTTTGAAAGTAGGTCTACTTGAATTATCCCTGCCATAATAAACGCAGCATAACACTCTTAATGTGAGTCTATAAACAGAATTTAGTTTACTGCAGTATGATTTTAATTTTGTGCAGTCTGCCCATATTGAGGGGCAATATACTAATGCTCTTATATTTTGGATTTTGGTGTTTGTCATTATTGAAAGATACTGTTATAGTTCGCGGAATTAAAAGAATATATCCTTTTACTTATTGCATTCTTTGTGATTTCTAAGTAGTTTGATATTTAAAAAAATTATACTTCATTAAATGAAACCTTTCTTTTACCTTTCATTTTTTGAAACATTAAGCATAAATGAGTGTTTATGCTGAATGTTTCAGTTTGATATTGTGAATGAAAATGCTGAAAAAACGTTTAAAAAAATCATTCATTCGTTTTTTTTGTTAATATTTGTATTAAAATTATTATTTTGACAAAGGAATTTATATATCCAAATCAGTTGCAATTTAAAAAAGAGGAGAAAGAATGGAAATTGGCAATTATTTTCGATTATTTATATTTAATTATTATTTATTTATTTGTGACAAGAAAATTTAAAATCTTAATGGAATTAAAATAAATTTCCAAGTACATTATAAACAAGGGAGTGTTAGTAGCAAAGCTGTTATTCTTTCGTAATTTTAGATTGTCAAATTCTTTACAATGAAAAAAAAATAATAATAAAATTCCATTTAAAACTGCTGGTTATTAATGTCAAAATGCATACATAAAAATTAAAAAAATATCCTTTTCGTATTGGCACTACTTGCGAAATAATTTCGCTATCAACTGTTCTACGAAATTTCATAGCTTTTTGTATGAAAAATTCTGTCCGTTCTTGTTGTGTACATTATTAAAAAATTGCTACCTCAATGGAATTGATTTTTTAAATGTTACTTTTTCTCTGGGTTTTATTTTCTATCTCTGAACTAACCCCCATTAAGACGTATCGAAATCCAATACTTATTGGCTCGATGTGCTGTTAACATTATCTTTTATATTTTCCAATTGTAAATGGGCTAGTCAAACATATGTTCACTCATACAGCCATAAATACATAAATTTACTAATTCTGAAGTCTGGTGGCATTATTTTGAGTATGTTCAGTGAAAACAAAATAAAAAAATATATAAGTTAAATAGAAAGGATATTGCTTCAATAAATTTACGGAAAATCTTTATAATATTTATTGAAATATGATTTAAGTTTTAAATATTATAATATTTTGACGTAAAATCTTACAGAATATAAGGTGCGTTTCAAAATAAAGGTGAATAATTTGCGTTATGTATTATTACTTTAAATGAAAAATGCATATTCCATTGGTAGCAAATTGACTTTTTTGTTTAATCCTTTTTCTAAAACATTTGTTTCAAGTCTGGCAACAACAATATTATTTTTAAAAGAAAGCATTAAAGAGGAATATAAAAAGTAATTTGCTGAGAAAATTATTTCAACAATTCGCAATTGGAATAAACAATAAAATTTAAGAAAACTATAAAATGGGTAGCATAGATAAGGCTTGTATATCAGGATTCCTATGTCGCCTGTGTTCTGAAATGCATCGAATTGTCATCCATATATACGGTGACCAGGGACAGCGCCTTTGTCTAGTAGAAAAGATAAATGGATATTTGCCCATTACGGTAAACAATTGCAATATTTACTCGAATATATACATACATTTATACACATGAATTTGTATATCTTACATGATTTGTTGTAATTTAGATTTCACCAACTGATCCGTTGCCTAAGACAATATGTACAACATGTTTACGTCGAGTGGAACAACATTATGATCTTTTAATGCGATTGTCAAGAATTAAAGAGGAAAGATTTCTACGCGTTAACAAAAAGGTATACATAAAGAATTTGTTTTTATAACTTTTTAATTGACAATATTATATGTTCTCCGACTTTTAGCAACGACCACCCCGTGTATCGCCTATATCAAGTATTGAAAATTCGGAAGATGAAGTTTATCAAAGTGATGAAGATTCTCGTCGACAAAGTCAACAAATGGATACTTCAAGCCAAAGACAAATTTCACAACCACAGCAGAATCCATCAGCATCATCGTCAGCAACATCTGCTGGATCATCTTTTTTTGCAGAATCATCAGTGGCTAGAACTTTACCTACGACAAGTTCCCACAATTCAGCGACAGTCTTTAATAATATTGGTGATAATGAAGATAATGGTATTGGTGATGATGACGGTGATAGTGGCGCAAGCACAAGTGCAAGTGCTTTGGCAGCAATTACCCAAACTAATAATGTTATAAATGATGCAAATATTAGTGATTCTTCATCGTCGTCTTCTGTTAATTCTCTATCTAGTGGAAGTGGTAACGGTTTTGGTATTGTTTTGCAACAACATACTGACTGATGTTATTAATTAAGATGAATAAGAACGTTATACGTTAATTATAATAACTATATATAATTTACTGAATAAATCGTATTTGAACATATTTTAGATTTAATGCTAAGTGATTACAATATCCTTTTCTCTTTCCCTGTTATATTTCCTTACTTTCATTCCCAATTTTCATCGTTTTCGTATCAAAGTTCACCGTAAATCGCAACAGAAATATAACAAATAGCCATATTAACAATTAAAATAATTTGTTTTACTGCGATTTATACTTGAGAAAGTAATTTAATAAATAGCGAAATGTAAACTTTTTTAAATGGTAAATTTTAAGTAATTAACAATTTCCCGGGAAAAGATGGGCTGACAGGGACAATTATTGTTTAACTTTTCGTTTATTAAAATTTCTAAACAAAATAATTTAAAAATTAATAAAATGAGAAAATTATAAAAATTACGGGTTATAATGCTGCTTGTGGGATATTCAGTCTATTCTACTTGGGATAAGTGATTGTCTAGTCGTAAAAGAATAAAAGATTTTCAATAAGATTAGACTATTGAAAGACGTCGCAAAACTTTTTATAAATATATTTCATATTAGTATTTGATGAAGTTTACATCTATGAAAAAATAAATCTCCCATAAGTCTTTTGAAATATACGCTCGTAACTAATATTCGCTATAAAATGGAAATCCAATATATGAAAGAGTATTAAGGAACTACTCCAGTATTTAAACACGATCGGCCACGAAGAGACTATAAGTATCCAAGTGACATTGTGTGGTGACTGCAGCCTGTTCTCCATACCAGGGCAAAAGAACGGCACCAAAGTTTAATATCAAATAGTGATGTGATATAAAACTTTAGCAGCAGCATATAACAAACTGAATATTTTAATATCTTAGTGAATAAATTTATTATTATTAAATAAGATATGTACGCTTTATTGTAAATATCTATGTGTTGATGGAAAATACAATTGAACTTATATTTAAGGAGCAAAAGGCTTATTTTTTTCTTGAGATATACCTAAATTATAAAAAAAATACATTGTACAAATAAAAAGAAACTGCTATTAATAAAATTATCGTAGTATATAAGATTAAAGTAAGTCAAAATCGATTCTATTTTTAGCATTTCGTTCACTATTTTATCAACTAACACACATTATCTAGCAATTGTTTTCATTCTGCAAATTTTTAAGAAAAATGTTGATTGGAGTCTATTCATTTCACTGGAATGTATAAAAAATTTCACTATAAAATCAAAATACTTTAAGAAAAATATCACCAAATAGAAAAAATAATTGCATTACAGAGTTCATGTTATGAATCATAATAATATTCATTTTTGAATATTTTGCTAGCTATTATAAGTAGTTCCTTGCTAACTTTTCCGCAGTTAGATTCTGTAACAATAGGATTTTGTAAAGCATCCCGCAAAGGTACAAAAAAGTCACTGTATGGATTCGCACCAAGTTGATAACTTTCGACTGCTTCGAAAGTAGCTTGAAATAATGGTTGCTTATTTGAATGAAAATATCCGCGATTACCATGCATTATTTTAATGCCCTCAACGGAAGCGTTACAAATACTCATGTACATGCAATGGTCTGGACGGTAATTGTATTCACATGGCATAATAAAAAGTTTTTCTAAAATAAAAAAAAGAAATAAAAATACATATACACATGAGAATTTAATATTGTATATTTTATGTGTTACCAGGATAATAGTAAAAAAGAATATTAATTATATCCTGATCTCCCCATGTTATACGCAATTTATATTCTTTATGAATGGGCACGACGTGATCTTCCCATTTAAATTTCCGCATCCGAGTGAGATTCATTAACATTACCCCCGAATTTACTCCTAATGGGCCATAGTAAGGATGTCGCGCAAATCTATTGTACCAGCCAATATTGGGATCTTCATGCTCAGGTGTGAGGGCGGCAATTTGAGTTTCATTAAAGTTACTGAAATATTTCCAGACATGTGCAACCGGAGATAAAAACAATATGTCTGTATCAACATACAAAATAGATTCAACAGATTTCAAAAGAGACTGAAAAATATATAGAAAAAAATATATATAAAATGTCGATAAAAAAAACAAAGAAACGCAACTTACAGGTAAAAACAATCTTTGGGCAGCACATGGTTTAAATAATGATTTCCATTCTCCATTCAATGGAAACTGTAGCGGATATAATTCAAAATCAAATTCATCTTTCTTTATTAAGCGCCAATCACTAAGTTTCTCATGAAAACTTGATTGTAACTGATCTTCAGCGAATATTAAAAAGTGTAGTTTATCTTTTAAATGGTTAAATAAAAGTGCTGACTTTATCATTACCAATGTTTCCTGAAGCCGTTGTCCACATGCGACTACAGCAATGTAAAAAGTCGGTCGAGTTGCCCTGTGTAAATATATAGATTGGTATTTCTTCAATAAAAGTAACTTTAATATTTGAACCTACTTGTTGTGATTTCCTGATAGAGTAGTGCTTAAAGTCTGCTGAGATAATAATTTCGTTGACGATTTATCATGGTGCTGATGTATTAAATATAAAATTACTGATGCAACGAACAAACTCAAAATAAGAACGATTCTGCGAAACCTCATTTCATCTAATTAATATTATGCAAAATATTATTTTTATCGTAACTTCATTCATTTCATTGGTTTCATTAGGAGCAATAAATTATGTTTGTACTATTCTTCTCTTTAATATTTAATGATCAATAAAAAATTTATTGAAACATTGTCTATTTAATTACTTCTTTTTTATGGTTAAAATTTTTAAATAAAAAAATTTTAATTCATTAATTGTATTGTTTTCTGATGCTGTTGGAATTGTTTTTATTTTTCCTTTACATGACGTTACAGGGGAAATTAAAAAGGTTTGACATTTTCTTAGTTGTTGAACGTGAAATTAATGTTGCCAGAAAAACATAATATATTGCACAAAATGGGGATATACATATAGTGTCCCAAATAAGTATTGCTTCAGAAAAATTGTTTCAAATTACGAAAAGGAAACAGAATCAGTAGCAGATTATAATAAAAAATGTAGAATTTTGTAATAGATATACAAAAATACTTCTTATAAATTAATAATGTTTTAAAAATTATATTTGCATTATTTGTTGCATATACTATATCTAGGATTTCATAAACTTAATACTTATTTTGCACTCCATATAAATATTTTGCTTTTGGTAATTAATACAAATATTTTGTAAGAATAATTTTTTTTTTTAATTTAAAATTGATTATGATAACCGATGTTTCTCAGAACAATTTCTAGGTGTATTAAAATAATTTTCGCCAAATTTTGACAAACCTTTCAGTAAAAACAAACAAAGTGAAACACCACGGTGCTTAATCCATATTTTATGTTTTTGAAATTTAAGAATTTATTGGTTTTATTTAGAAACTATATATCGTCCAAATGCCTCAAATGATGTGCCAGTAATCCACCTTCACCCTACAGTGATGGAGGTGCGAACTTTCCTTCGACCTCCAAAGCTGCATCCTTAACCCAACAGGGCACAAAATTGCCCAAAAAAGCACACAACACCTGCTAGACGGGCCTTTTAAAACAGCGAGCCGCCGAATGATTCATGGAGAAGCTAGGTGACAAACCATCTGACTCCACATCTTCCACATCTTGATTCCTTGAATTGGGCTAAGTCCCTATTGGCCGAAACAAAGGTTAAGCCCACACCCACGTCTAAAGACGAGCCTAAACGGCAACGTTCGGAGGAGGGTCAGCTGCAAGGCCCACAGCCCGCGACTAAACGTCCAAAGCCACAAAAGCCGATGGACAAGTCCTACAGTGAGGCTGGCAAAGGTCACTTCATCAAAGCTGACATCGACCGAAGCTACTTTGACTGATCAATATCCCACGCTAACTGGGATCTGGTCAGGAAGAAGCTGATGGGAGTTTTTTTGGAATGTCCTCAAAGACAAACCCTCACCTCAGTGTGAGGGTTTGTCTTTGAGGTTGGTTCTGAGGACGTGTCAAACTCATGGCCTGTTCAAACGAAGGATCTGCCCTGCTACTTAAACGGACAATCGATCGGTTGGACGGTCTGTGGGAAGGAGCTGGATTGGATGTGGTATCCATTGAGGATATACCAAGCGACCTAGAGCATTGGCCCGAATCCCGGATGAAGCATCCGAAGGCAGGGATATACTGGAGCTCATCACGGTCTGCAACTGCGCAAGATAGTGGGAAGAACTAATACGGTTTCAAGTCGATCTTCCTACAAGAGAGAGTGACTGTTCACTACGATGATGAACCGAAGTAGGAAGCAATGTCACGCGATGAGACTACTAGTTCTCTCGGACAGATTGACACCAATTCAAACTCAGGATTGGTGAATGAATTCATCGACAGAGTATTCGAGGTAGTTGACGAAGAAAAACTTCTGTATCCGGAGAGGTACCAGATGCAGGAGAAGGAAAGAAGGTATTCTAGCAAGCAAAAATCTTAGTACTTTCATTCTTTCTGATTTCAATGAAGATGATACGTTTGCAGCTGCCAGAGAGGTTCTAGATATAACGCTAGTTAGTACTAAGCATAGTGACATGGTCAAGAACTGTAGAGTATCAAATGACTGATCCTTCTCAAATACCAGACAGATTGATTTCTTTCTAGAGTTCTTAGGATCAGCCGGCATCTATTTAATGAGGATAATTGGTGAAATTATTTGAATAAAATGGTTATAGTTAGCATAGTAGCTGATGGCTGGGTTTGGTCCCAGAATGAGTATTTTCGATAAGTCGTTTTTTTAATTCGAATGCTTAGGAATACAAATTTTATAGTTCTTTTATGTTTAATGATACGTTGAATTAGTTCTTATGGGATCCTTCTATAATTGTCACATGCACCAACAGCTAAGAATTAAGAGTGCAAAAAAGTATTTATAGCACTATATTTAAAAAAAAAAAATAATAATAATTAATTAATAATTTATTATCAAAAGCAACATATTTAATTGGAGTGCAAAATAAGTATTAAGTTTATGAAATTTTAGATATTTATTGATTTATAAGATGGATAAGAACCAATTAAAAAGAATTATTTTTCTTTTAAAAATCTGCTGTAAATTACGCTTCCTATTCGTAATTTGAAACAATTTCTTTATTGAATTAATGTATATATTAAATATATTTTATAATGTATTGTATAATGATAACCTAACCTACATATATCGTAATTATAAGTTATCAACAATATTTCCGATATAAATGCCTGCCAGCATTTGGACAATTGTTGGTGAAAAAACTATCAAAAAAGTGTCCATTTAGTAACCTTTTGTTGATATATAATACTCTCAAATTTACAATAACAAATCAATTAGTATCGAGTTTTGATCTAAAAATCTAGTCTTGAATGACATTTGAGAGCGAAAACAAGACAAAGAGAATTATAAAATTTTACTCAGTGAATGTATAACTTTTTAAAGTGAAGTTATGTTTTTAGTGTTATTAAAAAAAAATAATAATAATAATAATTAATAATATTGTTACAAGTTAAACATTAACAAAATGTGTTATAAGTATATAAATCCATAAAAAATATATAAAATTAGCAACTAATTTGGTTGTTTTATTTTAAATAAATAACAATTTCCAATCATAGAGTTAATTTTTATTACTGATAAACGAAAGATCGACACTCAAAAAGTGCACTAAAGGGTGACATTTACAAACCATCGAAATGAGGTACATTTCTTCCCGAACCGTGAAACCCTTAAGAACAGAAAATGACCCCACTTTTAAGACTTCTATCATTTATAAATTATCGAAAAGAGGGACCTTTTTTCCCGAACGGTGACACCCTTAAGAGCAGAAAATGATAGAAAATTAGACTCTTACTAACAGCTTGAAGCTACTTTTAGGAGTCATTTTAATGGCTAATAAAATTAAAACTACAAGCGGAAATAATATTACAAATATATTTTTTTTCAATCTACTATCCGGATTATTAAAATCTAATTTCGATAAAATTTGCTTTTCAAAAGTTTTGAGAACAAAATTCCTCTTTAGGTAATTTATTTATTAATTTAAAAATGTAACTTTAAAAAATTATATTTTTTTGTTTCTACTAAAAGAATTTATTAAGTTTTTGGAACTCTGATTTTGAACAATCTTTCATTGTTGAAGTTCGTTTTTGGACCTTTATTGGTACTTATTTTAATCCAGTTTCATTGCACCGCTAAGTAATTAATAAATCTGATGATTAAAAATTTATTTCAGTAAAATTCACTGTTTAGGGTGTGAACCTGAAACCTCCGTTGTGTCAACTTAACCGTCTAGACAACTCGGCCATGTAATTTCAGCATTACATTGCCATTTAGTATTAACTGGTTTTCATCTGTTATTAAAATTAAAATATAATAAAAGTATAAATTAAAAAGAAATTGCAGGGTTAAATAGTTTTTTATATTGATCTTACTCTCGTAGAAACTATTGTTTTAATATTTTTTAATAAACGTTTTTGCTTCGGTAACCATTGTTGGAATATTAAGTATGAATAAAATAAGCGTTTAACGCTTAATTATATTTTGTATAATATACACACGAATTAATCCTTGTAAAATATAAGCCGGTTAAGGCTTCAAAAACTTTATTTAAGGCAATAAATGTGACACTTTGAAGCACATTTAACTACTAGCGGGTATTATTTTAAAATATTTATAAACATTTACAGCGAAAGTTAATAAATAATTATTTTTTATTTACTATTATTAATTTCAATAAATACAACAATAAATAATAGGGAATTTAACTTAAATATACTTCTTAAAATAATCATGATTAGTTTTCTTGGAACTTTTCGAATGACTTCATTGCAAAATCATACAGCTCTTCAATGCGTTTTTCCAATGCGTCTGAAAGAAAAAATATGTGGATATAGACAATAATTAATATAACTTAAATAAATAGCGATAAAATGCAAATAAGATAATATAAAAGACAGACGGATATACATCGTTAAATTTATTAATAAAGTGATTTTGAGTCGAACGGACAACCAAAATTTTTTAAATCTGAAATTCGACAATTTGAAATTAAAAAGTAATAAATCATTTTGGCGAATAATTTCACCTAGTATTTGCAGCTTATAGAAACTTACAATGTATGTGCTCTTTGCGGGTCAATGAGAAATATTTTCTATTTCAATTCTATTGTATGACAAAACTCATATTTTTCTCTATCGAAAATGCACAGTGAATTATGGCATTTAAACATATTTTGCTTATTAAGGACTCATAAACTTATTATTAAAAATTGGTCGAAATTGAAAAAAAAGTATTAGACACCTGTCAGTTTTATTTTTGATATCTCCCAAACTAAAAAAGATCCATGTTACATAAATAAACTCCCAAACTATAAAAGATCCATGTTACATAAATAAACTAATCATTTATCGCGATTTTATGGACATAAAATTAAAACTCAATTACGCTAATATTAGTAGTTATGTTAATTTGGATCCCTCCGGTATTCAGAATTTTAAGATTAGTTCCGTTATTCCAGATCGAATAAATAAATTCATTCAAATTAGCGAAATACTGAGCTAATTTTAATTGATTTATTTGAAGAAGGTATAATTTCGAAAATTTATCTACAATATATAGAAACTTCGAAAACTTTACTTTAACTGATGCCTGCAGGTAAAATGTTGAAATTTGGACTGTGGATTGAACTTAAGATGAGTAGATCTTTTTTAATTGTAAAGTTTAGGGGTTTAAGAAATTCAAAAATATATTTATTAACATATTTTCGATTTTTTTTGTTAGATAAGGCTTCATTTATAAAATTTATGTTTGATTTTATGAATTTTAAATGAAAACTTTTAAAATAATTTACCTTGTTCTGTTTCAACTTGTTTGCTTTCCATGCCATCTTCCTCACTGGATGGTTCTTCCTTAAACATATCCTTCAATTTTGGCAAAAATAGCAATAAGCAAATAACTCCAATGAATTTAACAATTTTTTTGAAGATCAAAAGTTTTAAGATAATTTTTCCAATAGTAAATAGATTTATTTTCGTTTTTATTTTATGAAGCAATGACAGATGATCACGAGGATGATATGGATATGGCACGGGTTTGTAATAAGTGGGTTGAGGAGGACCGTATACTGGAGCAGGTGGCCCATACACAGGTGCCGGAGGTCCATAAACTGGTGCAGGTGTTGAAGGTGGTAAGTATTGATTACTTGGTGGAGGTGTGTAGCTATATCCGCCAAAATCTCCATTGTAATCTGAAATGTAATTAATTGATATTGTTTGAATTAATATAAAATTTTGATTATATAATTAAATTTTCAATAAAAATTATATAAACAATTTTTTTTTAATTTTATCAAAATTATTTTTGAAACATTATAAACAATTAAATAAAATTTTGTATACATATTTTTAAATACAATAAACAACTCTAGAAAATGTCTTAAATTTGTATTAATATTCCTGAGCAAAAAGACTGTTATTTTCACATTTTTATTGTTTAGAATATAAATAGCCGTTATTGATCACATTTTTAGGCATAAATAAAATAACTGTTATTTATAAATAAAATTTTTAAAAACTGTAATTTCTGCTACAATTTATATTTTAGTCAAAAACGATTCAGTCTCTGAAAATGTACACTTTTCCATACTTTGTATAAAAAGATTCACATTTAACGTCCATTATAATAAAATTTAATGTTGTTTATATCCACCATCAAAAAATTATGGGGGTTATATTTGGTTTGTCAATATTCTGGGTCCTGGTAAGATTCTAAGTCGATCTAGCGATGTCCGTCCCTCTGTCTGTCTGTTGAAAGCACGATATAGACCACATCGGATGAGCTAGGAAGACGAAGTTTGGCAAAAATATTTATCTTATATAAGGTTTGTTTGGTATGGGGATAATTGAATTATAAATAAGGTAGTTATGGAACAAAAGCCCTTGAAAATCCACCATTTGAAGCATTTTGACACATATTTTGTAATAAATATGAAACGGAAGAAGCTACATTGGTGAAACTTGAGGTGTATCATTAGATAGTAGAATAAAGATTGCAAACCAAAAATGGGCGTACCATGCCTGCTTTTCCGCCTACCTCCCATATAAGCCCAAATTGAAAAATATGGAATTTCTTTGTTACATCATAACATGAATACCACATTTGTATGTACAAATGAATAAATGGGCGTGGCCCGCCCACATTCTGCCCACTTTAGCATTTATTGGTGATGGAGGGTATCAAAGATTCGACCAAGTGGAATATAATCTTACTTGTTTTATTTTGAAGGGTCATTTGTACAGTAACACGCAAAACAATGGGCGCTATGTGAAAAAATTGACCTATCTTGACCATTTTCCACAAGTTAAATTTCCCAAACAAAATAATAATCTGTACCAAATTTGTAGGGGGCTAGGTGTAAAGATGCACCGATCATGACCATTTTCCACAAGTTTCATTCACCTAAGAAAGTAATAATCTGTATCAAAAAATCATCGAAATATCTTTAAAATTGCGGTTTCACCAGCATATTTTATAATTTTTTTCACCATTTTGGAAGGACATTTATATGGGGGCTAGGTGAAATAATAAATCGATTATAATGAAACTCAAGTACATATGTTAAGACCATTAAAAAAAGTTATTCATGCCAATTTTAAAAGGCTTGGTCTTAGTGCCAAAATGTTTATTTGTGCCAAATTTCAAGAGGATAGCTTCAATATTGCTTTCGCAAACTCTACAGATCAGCCAGCCAGTCAGACGACCAAGATGGACGGGCAACGTTTAATCGACTCAGTGATTCTGAGTCGAACGGCATACTTAAAGGTGGGTCTACGAAAATGTTTTCTCTATGTTACATACTTCCGCAGAATCCTCTCCATTTACGTTGGTGCAGGGTATAAAAAGTTATGGTAGTATATTATGTTCATCATTCTGTTTGTAATATATTTAAATAATCATCTATGATCGCAACATGTTTATATTTATATTCAGGCTTCTGATAAGATTTTATATAGTGATTCTCCTACATCAAATAAGAAACTTGGACACTTGGATGTTACAAATACTCCTCCCATTTGTTCGACCATATCTCATATTATATAATATAAACAGTTATGGAACATTTATTACTTCTTATATCCAACCACATTAATACGAATATATGCGTTCAAATCTAAAATATTCGTGACTTTCGTGACACTTTTTTTGTAGGTTACATAGAACCTGTTAATGGTGGGTATCAAATATTCGACTAAGTCGAATTTATTTGTTTATTTTATATCTTGTTTCATATTTAACAAGTAAGAATGTTAATACCCACCATCAAAAGAGGTTAAATGAAATAAATGCTGAAGTGGGCAG